>CM059193.1:55289294-55390671 GCA_030323885.1 Branchipolynoe longqiensis | reverse complement strand
ATAATGCAATGCAAATTTTCAAATAAGTAAGTAAATCAGGTTTATGGAAGAAAATGGAAAAAGTTCCATTTGGAATTGTTCATGTGGCTTCGGTAGCATGGGTAGTTTGTGTGTGGCAAGAGGCAGATGCCAAACAGGCAACACCTTCCCGCCTCAATTTAGCCGCCCACCTAACCCTACAAACATGAGGCTGTAATCAGTAGGGTTGAGCGCCTGAGTTTCCAGGACTCGAACCCGGAACCCTGAGATCTACCTGCGATTGTTGAAATAAAGTTCCTGTACCATGTACAGTAAAACCTCTCTAAATCGACCGAAAATGGTCCATTTAGGGAAGTGGTCGGTTTAGGGATTTGTTTAATTGTTACAATGGTATTTATTGTACGGGTGATCGTTAGGGACCCAAATAAAACGAACGGTACAGGGGAGTGGTCGATCTGTGGAGGTGGTCGTTTAGAGAGGTCTTACTGTAGTCTGTTGTCACATTGTGAATTTCATGAGACACCAAAGTTTATTAATCTCAGGATTAACTGATAATTCCAGTTTATTTAGGCTTAAATACCATCTTAATGTAAATCTTCTCATTTCCTTTTTTTCTTTCTCTGAAGTGGACTTTTCTATTAATGTAATTACAGCCTACTTTATCTGAGTTTGGCATGAACAAATATCGAAGCTTTCACTTATTCTTATCTGGTTAATTTTAAGTCTTAACGAGTTATACTTGTCACCACCGAGCCTGGCGCTCGGCATTACTAGGGACGGACAAGAAGCAGTGGAATGAGGAAGACCAAGTTTTTGCGATTGAAATTTCACCAGCTTAATCAATGAATGCAACTAACATTTAAAAGGAAAATTCAAAAGCAATTAAAAAGGGGATTAGTCTATTTTGAGAACATGGTACCAATGAAGAATGACATGTTTGTGTGCTCTGTACACACATTACTGGTAATGATTCATGTACATTTTCTTTTAGCGATTATTCACCTTTCTTTTTAGGAAAACAGCTCACATGTTTGTTTGTAGAACAATGTCTCTATATGTATATGTATATATATATATATATAAATATATATATATAAATATATAAATATATATATATATATTTGTATACAGCATGGACCCTGTGTTCTGCCTTGCTCCCCCCGCCCTCCTTCCATCCTTGTCCCCCCTCCCTCCCCCTCACTCAATTACTTACCTCAACTATACCGTAATAGCAGCACAGTTTTTGCAGCGACCCACCATCTTAGCCCATAAAACTGAACTTATTATGGCTAACCCACTAACACACTAACCTCCTTCACAATCTACTAATATGCCCTACCTCATCATCATCATCATGCTGTCGGTCGCAATGCGACAAAGACTGCTTTTATTTCCTAACTGCCGCTGTTTCGTGCGGTTGTGCATTTCATAAAAGCTGCTTGCAAAGTGTTGAAGTGCTGCTGGCTTTTGCAAGTTACTAGCAGCACTCTCTCGGAGAGCAAATAAAGGTCTCACACCCTATCTAAGTACCCGCTTATCTACCTATGTACAATGTAATTTAAACGGCCGGAAGACCAGTGCCTCAACGCTGAAAAAATGTATATTCTGATGAATAAAATATTTTACCAAAGAAAGAAACAAAGCATATATATATATATATATATATATATATATATATATATATAACCATATGGAAAAGTGTGTGAAGGGTGTTCCTATTTATATCCCATATTGTTATTATATACCGGATGCATATATACATATATATGATTATAATATCTACATATTTATATATAATGTACACATGCATACATGTGTATATGTATTTATGAAGCGTTCAGACATAAACACTGGCAAATGCATTTTAGTTATTGTCTGTGAAATAGATTTTACTGCTGTGTTTTCCATTTAAATTTTATCATTTTCATATTGAGTAGGTCATTACAGAGGTGATATGGCAGCTTCTTGGAACAAAAGGATGGGTGACTGTCTGTTTTTGCACCTGACCCCTTCATGTGTATCACACACATACATATTGAGGATTTGCGTGTGACGTAGGCATCACACTACTCCTGCATCGTGGTTGGTTAGAAGCAGTTCGTTCAACTATCAAGTGTATGTAAATTAAACTAAAAGCACAAATCCATTCACTGCTACAATCTAATTCTGTTACTTAGAACCATGAATATTCACTCGGGGGTTGAAATAATGTTGATTTTACAGAATAACTCACTCAATGAGTGAAATTCGGTCAAATTAAACGCAAAATCCAAGCGATATTAAGGCCACCGCCGCATCGGCAGCATTATTGCGAATGTAAATAAAACAAAAAGCATAAATCTATTCACTGCTACGATCTAATTCTGTTATTTAGAACCATGAATATTCAATCGGGGGTTGAAATAATGTTATTTATGAGAATTGCTTACTCAAAAAGTGAAATTTGGTCAAATTAAACACAAAATCCAAGCGGTATTAACGCCACCACCGCAACGGCAGTGTTATGCTGTACTTTCAATCCAACCATGATGGCCGATGAGGCACTGATCACGTGGTGCTAATCGTTTGGCGCAAATCCTCAATATATATGTTGGTTGGTTGTTGAATTTTTACATCCTGGCAACATCCAAGGTCATATCAGGACTGGTACCGACTCGTTACAGGGCACACTTATCATGACTTCATAGTGCTGCCCGACTGTGAAACCAGGCTGCTAGCACCATGACCTGATATCCCACTCAGTGACATTATTCTGACACTGAGCTAACCAGTTCTTGCTTTATCCTAATAATGCCTAGTGCCTGGCTCGGAAGCAACAAGTATCAATCTTTACGTCAATTGTTTGACTCGACCATGGTTCCAACCCGTGCGTTCAAATCCCACGATCAATCAAAACGGGAGACGGACGCTCAACTCATTCGGCCATCCTGTCTGGTCACATATATGCAACCATGCATATAGGAAGAGTTCAGGCACAAAACCACATAAACGCCAATCTAAAAATGTAGTTTAAATAAACAATTTTTACCTGAAAATAATTTTAATTCTCACTAATTCCACTTTTCATATGATCATATGGGTAAGGAGCAATGAAAGTAAGAATATACAAAAATTTATTTTTTGAAGGTTTGATTCCAATGTTTATCTCCATTTTTGGATTGGCATTTACGTGGTTTTACGCCTAAACTCTTCATATGTTTATATGCTGTATAAAGTTGGCTACGAGGAGAAAAAAAGGACAGCAAGACGAGGAATGGTGGGAAGCCTACCTTTATTTCAAGAGGCCCTTTGGCCGAGCAATATGACTTATGTGACTCTGACGCATTCAGACTGGCAGATGACTAGTCGGTGGTGGTGCCAGCCTCGCGTGGCAGGTTCCAGCCCGCAGCAAATAGAACAATAAATCCAATATGTGATTAATAAATAACATGCAATTAAATATAAACAATTATATAAACTGATATAACAATACTTTCTCCACCCATTTATACTCATATAAATAATTATATATCACATATGTACATATATACATACTTACGTGAATCTATTTTCGGTGAAGTAGAACGGGTCATGGTGAGGTCATACCCGGATTGTCCTCAATGACCTTCGCTAATGGAAGGGGCCCTCAGCAACCATTCACATTGAGGTCATGGTCACAGACTGAGCTCTGCTCAGCCCTAGCGGAGATGGGCTGAGGGGGGTTGAAATGGGGTGAGAAGGGGTGGGATGGGGAACTGGAAGGGAGGGGGTGAGCTGGGGAGGGAGTCTGGGAGGGGTGAGATGGGGAGGGCAGGTGGGAAGGAGAAGATGGGGGGGGATGGGCTGAGGTGGGAGGGGAGGAGGCAGGGATGGGATGGGATGGTGAGGTGTGACGGGTGAGATGGGGAGGTGAGAGGTGATGGGTGAGGTGGGGAGGTGAGGTGGGATGGGGGATGGGATGGGGAGGTGGGGGTGATGGGTGAGGAGGGGAGGTGAGGTGGGAGGGGGTGAGATGGGATGGAGAGATGGGAGGGGAGGTGGGATGTGTGGATGGGGTAGAGTTGAGGTGGGGGTGAGATGGGGAGGGAGGTGGGAGGGTGAGATGGGGAAGGGAGGGGTGAGATGGGGAGTGGAGGGTGAGAAGGGAGGGAGGTGTGAGGGTGAGGTTGTAGGAGGTGAAAGGGGAGGTGAGAGGGGTAAGATGGGGTGAGATCAGGAGGTGATGAGGGGGATGGGTGAGATGGGGAAGGGGACAGGTGGTGAGATGGGGAAGGCTGAAAGGTGGTGAGATGGGGATGGGAGGGGAGGTGGGATGGGAGTGCGATAGGATGAGCTGAGATGGGGAGGGGAGGGCAGGTGGGAGGGGTGTGATGAGGAGGGGACGGGAGAGGTGGTGAGATGGGGAGGGGAGGGAAGGTGGGATGGGAGGGCGATAGGAGGAGGTGAGGTGGGGAGGGGGTGAGATGGGGATGGGAGGGGGTGGGGGGAGATGATGACTACCAACGCCTGAGCGTATGTGTACACTGTAACTAGACCCAGCAGTTATTTATGCTTGAGCGGAGAAAGACAAACAAAAAGCACCCACAAAAACAAAAAGAACAAAAGTCCTCACCGTTATCACCACGTGAAAACAAAGATGCAGCGAATTTGGGGAATAAGAATAAGATGAAGAGGAAGAAGAGGGAGAGGGAGAGAAAGAGAAGGTAGAGGATAATGAAGAGGAAAGACAAGAAGAAGGAGAGGTTAGAAGAGGAAGGAGAAGAAGAAGGAGAAGAAGAAGAGGAAGAAGAGGAAGAAGAGGAAGAAGAAGAGAGACAGATAGAGAGACGGAGAGAGACGGAGAGAGACATACAGAGTCAGAGATACAGAGAAACAGAGAGAGACAGGCAGCGAGAGATGGAGAGAGATAGGGAGACAGAGAGAGACAGAGAGGGGCAGAGAGACACAGAGAAAGACAGAGAGAGACAGAGAGAGGCAGAGAGATACAGAGAGATACAGAGAGATACAGTGAGATACAGAGAGAGACAGAGAGAGACAGAAAGAGACAGAGAGAGACAGAGAGACAGAGAGAGACAGAGAGAGACATAGCGAGACAACGAGAACAGAGAGAGACAGAGAGAGACAGAGAGAGACAGGGAGAGACAGAGAGAGAGCAGAGAGAGACAGAGAGAGACAGCGAGAGACAGAGAGAGACAGGGAGAGACAGAGAGAGACAGAGAGAGACAGAGCGAGACAGAGAGACAGAGCAACCGAGACACAGAGCGACACACAGAGAGATATACATATAGAAACCCAGAGCCCCTGCCTTTCAGGGTTCTGTGCCCACTGCTGGACCCTGCTGTAGGACCGGCCGGCAGATGTTGGGCGCCTGGCCCCTGACGAGCTGCTCACCACCCGGGCCGGGCGAAACCCCAGGCCGGGCGGTGAGTGGCGGGCCGGGGCGGGGTGGGGCAGGGCAGGCGTGGCAGAACACATGGCGGGGTGGGGCGAGGCGGGGGTGAATGCCGGGCACCGCCATGCGATCTGTGTGCCGTAGCCTGTGGGTGGGCTCAGGGTAATGATAACAGCCTCTCTTCGTCTTGTCCTTCATCATCTGTTTGTAGATATTATCCTTCGCTTGCCCATCTAATTCCAAATTGGACCAAATGATATTGGTGCTACACATTTTCTTTTTTGAGTATGTGATCGATGTTTTTGTTTTTTGGGTTTATTTTTTTCGGCTGAGGAAAACAATTGTTCTTAATAAGAAAAAACCCACACATGAATTATCTTTAGCCAATAATCATAAGTGACCATTACTTAATTTAATAGCACATTATACATCATACAGGCATGATTTTCCGTAAAACCCAAACAATCGCCCATACAATACCATTGTAGCCATTAAGAAGCCCTTCCTAAACCGACCACCTCTCTAAATGGACCATTTAAAGTCGGTCCCATGGTCGGTCGATTTAGAGGGGTTTTACTGTAGTAAGGACAGGATAATTAGGATAATTTATTTTAAGCAAAAGAAGTTGAATTAACCTAAGGATATTGCATGCACTGAGCTGTAACATAGAACAAAATCTCGTTTATATTGCCATAATGCTTTGCATACCACATTCTGGCCACTGCTACCTGGCTACTTTTGTTGGTGTACATTAGTTGATTGAGCAGGGGCAATTTCAATCATGGACAATTGGTCTTCCTCATTCCACGGTCCTTGCCCTATCCTAGCAATGCCGAGCACCTGGCTAGGAAGCGACAAATATCAACTTTTTAAGACATTGGTTTGACTCGACCCTGGGTTTGAATCCCACAATCTACCAAAGCGGGGGACTGATGCTCAACTCATTTATTTGGCCATCAACTCTGGTTATAATTTAAATTAACGCATTGTGTGGCGCATAATACAAGCTTCTTGTCAGGTCAATGTTTCGGCATGCGACATACCAGACTCCAGAGGCAAGTGGTCATTTTCCATGCACTACTACAACTTATATATATAACATGAGCAAACTGACATTTCCATGCACTACTTCTTATATACAACATGAGCAAACTGACATTTCCATACACTACTACTTATATACAACATGAGCAAACTGACATTTCAATGCACTACTACTTATATGCAACATGAGCAAACTGACATTTCCATACACTACTACTTATATACAACATGAGCAAACTGACATTTCCATGCACTACTACTACTTATATACAACATGAGCAAACTGACATTTCCATGCACTACTACTACTTATATACAACATGAGCAAACTGACATTTCCATACACTACTACTACTTATATACAACATGAGCAAACTGACATTTCCATACACTACTACTTATATATAACATGAGCAAACTGACATTTCCTTACACTACTACTACTTATATACAACATGAGCAAACTGACATTTCCATACACTACTACTTATATACAACATGAGCAAACTGACATTTCCATGCACTACTACTAGTTATATACAACATGAGCAAACTGACATTTCCATACACTACTACTACTTATATATAACATGAGCAAACTGACATTTCCATGCACTACTACTACTTATATACAACATGAGCAAACTGACATTTCCATACACTACTACTTATATATAACATGAGCAAACTGACATTTCCATGCACTACTACTTATATATAACATGAGCAAACTGACATTTCCATACACTACTACTTATATACAACATGAGCAAACTGACATTTCCATGCACTACTACTACTTATTTACAACATGAGCAAACTGACATTTCCATACACTACTACTACTTATATACAACATGAGCAAACTGACATTTCCATACACTACTACTACTTTTATACAACATGAGCAAACTGACATTTCCTTACACTACTACTACTTATATACAACATGAGCAAACTGACATTTCCATGCACTACTACTTATATACAACATGAGCAAACTGAAATTTCCATGCACTACTACTTATATACAACATGAGCAAACTGACATTTCCATGCACTACTCACGAGTAGCACTCATCTATAGTTTGCTTGTTTGTTGGGGGCTTACATCCTTACAACACCTAAGGTCATATCAGAACGGGTCACTATTTGGGACAGTGGTGTGACTGTATAATGCTGCCCCACTGGAAGACCAGATCACTGGAGTCACCATAACCCGATACTTCACTCAGTCAGATTATCCTAATATTGACCAAACAAGCTCTGGCCCTGGCCTATTAATGCCGAGCGCCAGACTATGTAGCAACAAGTATACATTTTGTAAGTCATTGGCTTGACTCGATTGTGTTTCAAACTAACAACATTTCACACGGGAATCCAGCCAGCGCTCTTCACAATTCAGCCACTTCGCCCAGTCACTCATATATGTGGAGTATAATACGTTATACGTATATAAATGGGGTGGAACTGATTTATTATTATTCTCGTGATTATTGTATATGCTGCTCGGTTTATTAGATATGAACCCTATATGTGTGTGTGCCTGTCCATTCGGGCTGCGTGGCAGCCATTTGCCTCAGTGCTACTCCGATTGCAGCGCCACCACCGGGCGTTTAACACACTAGTCCAGTTGAATCAATCATTGCCTCCTTCTGTGTATTCCCCAACAGCCCAACATTTATATAATACATATAAAGGCTATCTAGTGTATTATGTGAGTAAAACACAACATCTGTTACCACATATCCTCCCATGCCTTGTCTGCCTAGTTGCACTTAAAGACCAACATTAAAAGAACATCTGCTACCACATACTTCTCCCCTTACTAAGCTCCGTCTGCTTAATTGCACTCATTGATCAACAATCACAAACTCAAAGACAGCTCCAGAACTAAAAGATGTTTTAGTCTGTATAATAATTCTCATAAAGGCTACCTATGTATTATATGAGTAAAAACAAATGAGTGTCAGTACCTTCTCGCCCTCCTCCCGCCTGTAATATATGCATAAAAGACATCCAGGCATGAGCGGAGAACAAAGGAATATGTAAATGAGATGACGTCAGAGTTAAAAGGTGTCGGCGGTTCAGGGCCCTGGACGGTGAATAAAGCATTCAGTATCCAGAAGTCAAAGTGTTCAGACGTTGTACTTTCACCCCCCCCCCACCCTAGACCAATGCCTTGTCAGCTTAATTACACACACACACAAAGACCAAACAATCACAAACTCAAACACAGTTCCAGAACTAAATGATTTTATTTTCTCTCTCTCAAAAATTGTCCAGCAAAGAACTGGGTGGATGGTAAAAGACTGCGTGAATGGTCGCTGCCTTAAATTCGCTGTGCTGTTCGCAAACAAATTACTCTGTAGTACAAAGAGCTGCACTAGCTGGTTTTATACCTGGTTAAAATTTCCTTTCAATATTTACGACGGGAGAAATGCCCGACTGTATGGACATTCCGTCTGCGCGTTTTGTCCCCGCCTTGGTCCCGTGGTGCTGTGTGGGGGGTAAAAAACTCCGCCCACTCTCAAGACGAGATTTAAATTTGTTTGTTCATTTCTTGTTCTTTTAAGTCATAGCAACATTAAGGTAATATCAGGATCGATCATCTTATGACAGTGTGCAGTGATGGTGACCTAATAGTGCTGCCCCATTGCGATGCCAGGCCTACCGTCGGCTCCATGACCCGATATCCCACACTGTCACATTATCCCAACCTGGTAATAGCCAGTCCTTGTCCTATCCTATTAATGCCGAGCGCCAGGCTAGGTAGCAAAAAGTATAAAATTAGTAAGTCATTGGTTTGACTCAGCTGGGATTCTAACTCCCGACCTTCTGCTCAGGATGGCAGCGCTCTACTGATTCGGCCACCGCGTCCAGTGCACTGGACTTAAAGTTGCATAGTCCGATGAGATCATCAAATTTTTCAAAACCAAAACACTGACTTAGATTTGATTTTACATAGTTATGTAACTTAGTTATGGTTCGCTTATTAAACATTTGTTTCTTCACAGAAGTGGATGCTACGTCAATTGAATAAAAACTTGTTTCTGCTTAATCCTATGTTCAATCATTCAAAAGGCAGCTTGACTTGACAAGGTGTTAATAGCAATACCAGATGAACCTCGGATTCCAGGATACACGCAGCTAACACCAGCAGATTCAAATTCATTGCCGCACTTGACAAAACTGAACAGAGAGTCCTAAACACGTGTTAGTTAGTTAGTGGTGATTGGCTAAAGCCGTGTCGGCAGTAAAGGCCATAATCACATTGAGAAGAGTTCAAATCTTATTCTCTCGTATTATTATTGGGCCCGGATGGTGGAGTCTCCGATTTGGCCTGAGCATACAGCTCAAACACTCTAAGCTAATCTAATGCAATCTATGGTGTCTAAATATTGACATGCTTTCCAAAATTAATTTGGCATAATTTAATTTCAAATATCTCCAAAGTTTGTTTTTTTCTTGAAGATTTATACTGTGTATCATGGATAAGTCTGAATAGACTTGTTTTCACCATTAGACAGTTTGTCGATAGAAAGCCTGAGCCTACACTTTTACCGACCTAAGGGATTTTAACCTCCCACACCGCATAGACATGGTATGAGAGCAACTGGCCTTTGATGGTGCTGTAAGTTATACACAGTGGTGGAAATCCAAATTGGCAGAGGTGGGGGCATGGGGAATCGAACCACCAACCTTCAGATTAGGAGTCTGACCAAGACAAAAGTCAGACATTGAAGATAAAAGTTACTTCAAACTAAGCTAACATATATCATGACAATCAATCTATTGTAATTCTCTCAGAAAATAGCAGAAACTCCAAACCATCGGACTACGCAACTTTAAGAACTTCGACACTACACCTTCTTCTGGTTTGAGCGCGTATGAAGACAAGGAACCACAATGCACTGCGGGTATTTCTGTTTCCGGTATGCCTAGTTTTTGCTTGGTTTGGCTTGTTGGATTGTTTGGGCTTTACTATACGTAACTTTAAGAAATTCGACACTACACCTTCTTCCGGTTTGAGCGCGTATGAAGACAAGGAACCACAATGCACTGCGGGTATTTCTGTTTCCGTTATGCCTAGTTTTTGCTTGGTTTGGCTTGTTGGCTTGTTTGGGCTTTACTCTACGCAACTTTAAGAAATTCGACACTACCCCTTCTTCCGGTTTGAGTGTGTATGAAGACAAGGAACCACAATGCACTGTGGGTATTTCTATTTCCGGTATGCCTAGTTTTTGCTTGGTTTGGCTTGTTGGCTTGTTTGGGCTTTACTCTAAGCAACATATTATGAGGTCAGCTCTTGAGGGATGTGTGAACTTGTGACAGTGTGCATTCATGGCGACTGCTTCTCCATGTTGGTACCATAGCATTAGTAATGACCCAATATCCCAATCAGTCACATGTTCCGATGTCTTTAACTATGTTATTTCACTTATGAATACAAGTACAGTACAACCCCATTAAACCAAGCTCGGTTAAACCAAACGATCGGTTAATCCAAACTTTTTTCGGCGGCCCGGCAAAATACTACCATTTATCATATAAAAAAGTTGGTTAAACCAAAGTCGGTTAATCCAAAGTATCGGTTAATCCAAACAGGCCACTTCCGGTACAGTTAAACCAAACTGTCATGTGGTTTTAAGGTCATCTGAGACTTTTTTTATATGATAAATGGTAGTATTTTGCCAGGTTGCCGAAAAAAAGTTTGGATTAACCGATCGTTTGATTTAACCGAGGTTAGTTTAATGGGGTTAGACTGTATATACATAACAAACAATAATCATAGTGTCCACATACTTTGTACATTCATAATGCACCCCCGTTTTGGCCAAAGCTAAGTCAAAGTCAAAGCTCGGTTAAACCAATGATCGGTTAATCCAAACAAATTTCTAGTGTACCCTTCAAGTTTGGTTTAATGGGGTTATACTGTAGTAGGTCAGCTATTATAATCTACTTCTTCTAAGGATGAAGTAACTCTTAAAGTTGCATAGTCTGATGGTTTTGAATTTCTGTATTTTTTCTGAGATAAATATATTCGAACGATCACAAGTATCTACTTTACATTAGTTCAAAGTTACTTTTATTTTAAATGGTAAACATTTGAGATATTTTTAGTGCAAACATGGAAAATTAGTTTTGGCAAGCTTGCCAAAACTATGACACCATAGACTTCTGCAGTAACAGGCTTTGTTAAATTGACTCAGTATTGCCTTCTACGCAGAAACAAATGCTTAATAAGTGCATCAGTATCTAAGTTAGATATGTCAAATCAAATCTAGATAATTGGTTTTGTTTTGAAAATTTGATATTTCATCAGACTATGCAACTTTAATTTAACAGAGTAACTTCGGAGATATTTCAAATGAAAAAATTCAAAATTAATTGTTGGCTTGCATGTTGAAATGCCTAACACGATAGCCCCCAACAATGATGGGTGACTAAATTTCCTTTCTATGCAGCATTAAATGTTTGATAAGTGCGCCAGTATCTAAAGCTCCAGTCACACTACAACTTGTGACCGCTTGCGACCACTTTACAACCACTTTGCAACCCCTATATATAAACTATATAGACTATAGAGACTATATAGACTATATAGAATATATAGAATATATAGAATATATAGACTATATAGACTAGCCAGACGGGATGGCCGAATGAGTTAGAGCGTATAGAGAATGAGTTACTGTTGTGATGGTAGGGTAACTTATTGGGCATGGCTTCAGCTAATCTAATTATAGATAATTTGGTAGTAGCAATACACGAGTGAAATGATCAATTGGGTCAAATACATAATATATGATCTGCTAGAGATAGAAGATTACTACTCAGCACACATCGACAATTTCAATCAATGAGATTCAACAAGCACTGTTTTTTCAAGTCAAACACATTGATTGTCTGCAGGTAACACTATTTGGGGATACATCAGCTTTTGTATTAAGGCTGCCCAAAGACCAAACAAAGACCACATAAAGGCCTCTAAAGGCTGCCTAAAGGCCGCCTCAAACTACATGGAGTTCCAGAATGAGCTGCGGAGTGTGGGTTACTGCGAAACTGCCGGGTTAGAGACACTCGCTCATGGTATCTTCTTTTTCTTTTAGCTATATTTGTTTTAAGTATAGTATATGTATTATGTAATGTTTTTATTTGTATATGATTAAATATACATTACTCCTGATCTTTCTTTTAGATTTGTTTGTATTTTTAGGTGTCGCAAATATATTATGCAATGAAAACACTTTTTTATTTGTATATTATTATATATACATTACTCCTGATTTTTCTTTTAGATTTGTTTGTATTTTTAGGTATCGCATATATACTATGTAATGTATAAAACCTCTTTATGTGTGTATTATTATATATGCATTACTCCTGATTCAGGACCATGCTTCTCTGCTGTCTTCCATCATTCATGTCTGTCGGGGATAAAAAAAACATGAACGTGCGAGTGGTAATAACGTCACTTTGTTTCTGTCTCAGCCACACCCCCGGTCTATTGTACAAGTTTGTGCTCTTACCAGAGAACGGATACAGAAATGAGGTCAAGTAAGGAAAAGCGAGATGAGTAAATGACGAAGAATATGTTGATTACCCAAGGTATAAATAGTACAGGGTAAGATGAGTGAAATAATAACGGTGATTGTTGTTTCTGATTAATCAATTAAAACCAAATCATGTTGATTGGGTATTATTTATTCATTACATATCAACAACCTGCCCATCCACTACACACTCTTTCAAGCAAATCCAACCAACCCCCAAGTCGCTCAAGCTACCCTCCAACATGCTATATACCAACTAGCACCAACTTTTACGCCAATCAATGATGGGTAGAGAATGAGATAAGTTTGTTTGTTGTTGTTTTATGTCCTACCAACATCTAAGCTCATATCAGGACAGGTACCGACATGTGACAGTGCGCACTCATGGCAACTTTATAGTGCTGCCTCACTGGGACACCAGGCCACCAGTACCATGACCTGATATCCCACTCAGTCACATTATCCTGACACTGAGCCAACCAGTCCTTGCCTTATCCTAATAATGCCAAGCGCCAGGCTAGGAAGCGATAAGTATAAATTTTTAAGTCATTGCTTTGACTCGAGCAGGATGCGAACGCACAAACTCATGAGTTCAGATGTCCCGACCTCCCAAAACAGGAGACGGACGCTCTACTCATTCGGCCACCCCGTCTGGAGATTGAGATGAGAGGAAAAGGATAGAAGCACAGGGGGAGGTAGCTATGTTAGACCTAGTTTGGCCAGAGTTAGTAGTGAGGGATGAATAGAATAACTGAATATTTTTCGAGGAGCGACATAGTATGGGATTCTTAATTTGTAGAGTTTCATTTGGGTATATGTGAAGGAAGATCACTCCCTAGGGATATGTTGAACAAAACCACCCTGCCATCATATTGAATAGTTAAAGAAAATTAAATTCTTTTTTAAAACCAGTATACAGCCCCCCCTCCCCTTTGCCCACTTCCCTTACCCTCTGTCCCCTTCCCCCGCCTCTTCTCCCGCCCCCGCCCCGTGCCCCCACGCCCCTTCCCCCTTTCCCCCACTCACCTCCCATCCCCCCGCCCCTTCCTTCCGCCCCCATCCCCCGCCCCTTCCCCCCGCCCCCTGCACCCCCCTCCTCTCCACTCATCATCTTTTGTACAAAGTATAATCGAAGCAATCTTTTAGTGAAACGTGGCCCTTCTTTTATGCCTGATAGAACATTCTTTGCAGTGTAGTGCTTTAATCATTGTGGAAACAGTAATAAATCCCAAAACCACGTGACCGTTCCATCTTCACAGTTATCGTCTGCTTCGGCTGAAATCGTCAAATTGCCCGGGAAAACTCTCACTGAAACTGTAAAAACACAAATCACTGAAAGTCGTCTGCTTTCAATTCAGTGAGAATAATCCGCGTCAATAAAATGTCGTCTGCTGTCACCCATTCGGCCACAACGGATGACAGATGAGGCTGGTACCCGGAGAGAGACAATTGGGATTCTCGATATTGTAAATATGTGCAAAGCTCTGTCCAGGTTTACAATATTGTCGTTGTTGTTGTTGATGGGAAATATTTGATTCTAAGTAATGTTGGTTGGGTATTGGAGTTTTACATCCTGGAAACATTGATGGTCATATCAGGATGGGTAGCGACTTGTGACATTATAGTGACATTATAGTGCTTCCCCACTGGCAGACCAGGCCACCGGCACCATGACGCTGATACCTCACACAGTCACATTATCCTGATACTGAGGTAACCAGTCCTTGCACTATCCTATTAATGCCGAGCGCCAGGCTGGGAAGCAACAAGTATCAATTTTATAAGTCATTGGTTTGACTCGACTGGGATTCGAACTCCCGATCTCCCGCATGCGAGGCCTGCAGTCTACCGAAAAGGGATTAAGATAAAAATAACTAAATAACTAAACTAAATATCAAAACTAAAAATAAATGGTGTTTGGTCGTTGGTGTTTTATGTCCAATCAACATCTAAGGTCATATCGCCGTGAATATGGCCTATGCAGCCGATACGGCGTAAAGCAACCACCAATCAATCAATCAATCTAAGGTCATATCAGGATGGGTACCGTCTTGTGACAATGCACACTCATGCCGATTTTATATTGCTGCCCAACTGGGAGACCAGTCTCCCGGCAACATGACCCCCAATATCTCACACAGTCACAGGAAGTGACAAGTATCAATTTTATAAGTCATTGGTTTGACTCGACCGATAACCAAATTCCCGATCTTCCGCAGAGGAAGCATGCACTCTACCGATTGTGCCACAGCGTCCGGTGCAATATTGTCGGAGTGAAAAGGGACAAAGATATATAAAAAAAATACAATTAAAAAAAACCACACACACAATAACAAAATACATGACTAAAATCATGTATTTTATTTGTTCGATATTTCATGAATAAAACCATGGGGATTATCTACTTCTGGAAAATAGGGGTGGATTAAAAAATGGATACCAGAAGGAAGTGACATTTGTTATCTATTCTGGCACACTTGTCGCGTAAACCTTTACTTTATTTGCCCATGACAAATAGCGCCCCGTCGCGAGATGTACAGCGGGCATTGGTGGGTACGGGTCAAGTGGTCACCTGCGTAGGAACTGGTGGGAATATAGTGTTATTGATGTGGGGGAGGTTGGTTTGTGCAGCTGAAATATTTACCCGCCGCGGAGTGGTTCCGGTGGAGCGATTGTGGATGAATACTGGACAGGGGCGTAGCTAGACCTTTAACGATGTATGCTCCTAATTTCGGCGGGGGGTTTAGGGGGCCGCTTAAGCCTAAGCTGGCGGATTTTATACATTTTAGACTTGAGTTTTCGACACTGCGGACTACAACTCATGGTGATTTTATAGTGCTTCCCCACTGGGAGACCTGTGCACGCGCACCATGACCTGCTGTTGACCCAGTTTCCCATTGCGTCCTAAGCATTTCAAATGCCAAGACGTGCATGCTACAATAGCCTAAATTTGTCATACCACCCACCCCAGCAGCATCATCATCATCATCATGCTGTCGGTCGCGATGCGACAAAGACTGCTTTCATTACTTGACTGTCGCTCTCCATTTAGCTCTCTGCTGTGAGAGTGATGTCCATGAGTCGGTCTTAATGTCTCTCAGCTTCAGGTTTCTCTTGATGGTATCCTTGAACCGGAGACGAGGGCGCCCTCTCTTTCTGTAACCAGAAGACAGTTGAGAGTAGAGGATCTGCTTTGGTAGCCTGTCTGATGACATCCTCATGAGGGGTCCAGTCCACTGGAGATTCTTTTTGATCAGAAGATCTTCCATAGAGGGCAGCCCTGTCCATTCGAGTATTTCCTTATTTGTCACTTTGTCCTTCCAGGTTAGCCTCATGATTGAACAGCAGCGTAAATATTATCTTAATAGGGTTAAGTATCTTGGAGACTCAAACTCATTGAACCATCATGACTCTTGTAACGTCAAAAGAAAAATATCGATGCCATTATATTTACTTGCCAGACTTGTGTCATTTAGTTATCCTGACACTGAGCTAACCAGTCCTTGCACTATCCTATTAATGCCGAGCGCCAGGCTAGGTAGCGACATGTACCAATTTTGTAAGTCTTTGGTTTGACTCGACCGGGAATCAAACTCATGACCGTCCATACGGGAAGCCTGAACTCTACCAATCAGGCTACCACATCCGGTGTGTCACCTTTGAGTTAAAGGAGCAGTTACATGACTGAAATGGGTAGCAACATTACTTTAAAAAAAAGATTTTATGGGGTGTTTATGCTGTCCAGAGCATGTAAGTTCGAGGGATCGAGCTTGTTTTCAATGATGGGCAGTTATAGTTTTGTGTTTCTTAAAGTTATATCTTGGGTTAGTGATTTCTGTAAGTGTTTTTTGTTTTTTTTGGGGAAGAGTTTTCCACTTTTGTTCCTACTTAATTCTATATTAGCCTTCTCTATTTACATGTTATAGGCTTGTACATAATAGGTGGTTGGGTTATGTTTGTTTGGATTTGATTTGATTATGTTGTTTCTGACCTTGTTATCTGGCTTTTATATTTCCGGGTTTCCCGTCATGGGCTGTCCAGCTAGTGGGCCGTGACATATCACATGCCCCGAGAGGGAAAGCAACACGATTTAATGGGACAGTAAACATACATTCAGGAAGTGGTATTTTATTTTATGTTCAACGGTTGTTAGCATATCTTCATTGCAATACAATTCAGCAGCTAATGTAGGGCAAGAACCCGACTATGTTTCATCATCAAGAACCACATATTTATGGGTTCATAGCGACTTTCCGAGCGGGATGTAGCTCAGGCGATAGAGTGTCCATCTGTGAATATGTCGGTCATCGGATCAATCCTTCTCAGTGGATCCGTTTGCAGTTTCAGCTATTTCCCATTCCCACCCTTGGTCCACAGTTGGTTCATCAAAGGCTGTGGTATGTGCTGTCCTGTCTGTGGGAAAGTGCATATAAAAGACCCCTTGCTGCTTATCGTAAAGAGTAGCCTATGTGGCGGCATTAGGTTTCCCCTGAAGAAATATATTAGAATGACCATATGTTTGACCTCCGATAGCCCATGATGAAAATCAATGTGCTCACGAGGCATTGTTAAATAAAACAAGCTTTGCTTTATTTTACTATGTGGTGTGCTTTGTGGCAGAGTGGTTCGAGTGTATAACTTTTTTCTAGGTCAGACTGAAGTAATCTGAAGGTCGGTGGTTCGATTCCCAATGCCCCCCCCCCTCCTCTGCCACTTTGGATTTCCACATGCGAGTATAAAGGCACGAAAGGGATTATATGTTTATTTCCTACCTTATTACTGATGGGGTGGCTTACTTGATGTATGGCCCCCTCTCCAACCACATGACTGGTGGCTCCACCACCGGCACGCTTCTATCCTGGATACTACATTGTCATTTGCGCCTGAGATTCCCTATGCCAGAGAATATATTACCTCAACCAACTACTTTGTCTTGTCTTCATTTGTACTGTAGTCAGCCTTTATATATATATATATATACATATATATATATATAAACATTTCATTTGCACATGAACCGAACAACCAACACACTATATAACATTCCCATAGCCCAGGCTGGCTCAAGTAGCAAGATAATGTGACTGAGTCAGATATTGCGTCGTGCTGCTAATTGGCATGGAACATCCTCAGTGGGCTAATACTATAAAGCAACCGTGAATGAATGAACAAATGTATGGATGAATGAATGCGAGCTGCAACAAGTCGGTGCCCGTTATGAATACTACCTCAGATGTTGCTAGGGCAGAACACCTCGGCCCCCTCACTCACTCAGTGACTGGTTCTCTTGCTGGTTGAGAGTTGGCGAATCAACGGAGGGCGAATCGCTGACGTCCTTCACTAGCCCTTGGCCTATTAATATCAGTGGGCGAGTGGGTGGGGAAATAATCAGATTCAGGCCACGGGCTATGGTGTGCACAGACTGCTTGTCATCAAGGTTTGGGGGCTATGGGGGGTGGCTTCGGGGAGGGGGGGGCTGTGAGGTTTTGGGAAAAAGGGGGGGGAGGGCTGCGCGGGAGGGCTGGAAGGTTGTGGGGAGGGGGGAGCGGGGCTGGCTTACAAATCATGATTGTTTTTTTGTTGTTGTTTTTTTATTGCCAAGTTATTTACTCTGCCCATAACGTATAAGCTCCTGCGAAGGGGCTTGTTTTCCTGTGTCTGCTCAGGCCAGCCTTTTAGCATTTTGTGTGTTAGTAGCCTATATTATTTTTGGGGTTTTCAGAGTTTTGTCTAGTCTGATTATGATACCTTAGCCTACTATGTACATCTACTTGGGTGTCATGCAGGCTTGCGGGAGAGGATCCCGTCCCATTTTGATTTGTTTCAGCATCCTTTCACCCAAGCCCTGTCCTTAGATAGTGCACGAGTGTGCCAGAACACACTCGGACCCTTTAGGACTGCGACCAGGTGGGATGGTTGTGTTGTTTGCTTAGACATTTTGTATTTCAGGGTGGATTGTACCAGAATATACCCCATTCTGCTTTTGCTTGCCATTCTTTTCACCATCATATACCCTTTGATGGACTGTTGGTTTGTTAGTTTAACGACCCCCCATCACAGAAAGTAAACATTGGCTATTGGGGGTCACACACGCTGTAAGTTCCTTTCACGGTTTCACCGGACGCGGTGGCCGATTCGGTAGAGCACAGGCCTCCCGTGCGGGAGATCGGGAGTTTGCTTCCCGGTCGAGTCAAACCAATAACTTATAAAATTTATGCTTGTCGCTTCATACCCTGGCACTTGGCACTAATATGATAGGACAGGGTCTGGTTAGCTCAATGTCAGGATAATAGGACTGACTCAGTGGGATATTAGGTTGTGGTGCCAGTGGCCTGATTTCCAAGTGGGACAGCACAATAAAGTTGCCATGAGTGTGCACTGTCACAAGTCAGTACCTGCCCTGATGTTATATTAGATGTTGCCACGATATTAAACTTCAACAACCAGTGATACATAAAGCAGAATACGAGTGTAAAGTTCTACATAGTGGCATGTTTATGTTACATCATCATCATCATCATCATCACCACAATCAATCCGTTAACCATCAGGGTCATTGGGGCACCACAGATTAATTTGCGACTAGTTTTCTCCACTTTCCCCAGTTCTCCACTGCCCTCTGAGACTTGCCGAACTCCAAGCCTGTCTTTCAATTCCCTGATGTTATCTTCCCACCTCTTCCTATGTCCGCCTCGTCTTCTTCTCCTTTAAACTGTGCCTTGCAAAATGTTTTTGGCCAGACCTGATGAACAGGAAATATGGCCATACCACTGCAGTTTGCACCTCTTTACGATCATCACTAGATCTCTGTGTGGTCCAATGACCCGCTGGATCTTGGATCGTTCAAAACATTTATTCCAAACTCAGGGCTTGAATCCCACATCGAAGTGGGTACTAAATGCAGTCAGCCATCTGTAACGTAAAGGTTGTATTATTTAACGACAACTCTAGAGCACATTGATTTTTATCATCGGCAATGGATGTCAGACATGTGGTCATTCTAACATATTTCTTTGGCAGAAACCTGCTGCTGCCACATAGGCTACTATCGCGATAAGCAGCAAGGGGTCTTTTATATACACTTTCCCACAGACAGGACAGCACATACCACAGCCTTTGATGAACCATTTGTTGGAACCACTGGTTGGAATGGAAAATAACCCAAACTGCAAATGGTTCCACTCAGAAGGATCGATAGGATGACCAACACCTTCACAGGTGGACACTCTACCACCTGAGCTATGTCCCTATCCCAGTCAGCCATCCAGTATTCCAGTCTGGTGCTGGGAGAACTTCCCGTGGGAGTTGTAGAAGGGTGGGGGAGGAGAGTGTGTGTAAAGAGCCAAGTCTCAGAGCAATTGCAATGGAGGGGTGGATGCTGGTGGAATGGTGTTTGTTTGTTTGTTGTTTTACGTTCTAGCAATATCTAAGGTCATATCAGGATGGGTACCGACTTGTGATAGTTCGCACTCATGGCGACTATATAGTGCTGCCCCACTCAGAGACCAGGCCACCAGCACCATGACCTGATATCCCACTCAGTCACATTTCCCTGACACTGAGCCAATCAGTCCTTGCTCTATCCTAATAATGCCGAGCGCCAGGCTAGGAAGCGACAAGTATAATTTTTTAAGTCATTGGTTTGACTCGACCCGGTTTGAACCCATGATCCCATGGTCTACCAACACGGGAGACAGACGCTCTAACTGATTCGGCCATCCCGTCTGGTTGGTGGAATGGTATCTTTAGTGAGTGAACATTTTGTTGTGCTTTCACGTCGTTACTTACATTACCCTTTGGCTCCCCCCCCTCCCCTCCCCCCTCCCTCTACCCCTCCCCCCCTCCCCCCCCCCCCCCCCCCCCCCCCCCCCCCCCCGTGTCTGTAGCTGTGGAGGAAATTATCCGGTTTCCCGGGGTAGGCCCGGGCGGAAATTTCTAGTTTAATGCATTGTGATTCCATGTATGGGTCTTTTCATGGTAAATGGGGCCAAAGTGTGAAACGACGGTCAAAAATGAATATTGTGTGTTTTTCAAATTTTTTCACTCAGTAGCCAACTCTTGTCCATATGTAAACTGATAACATGAAGGAAAAGATAGTTGACGTTACCATTTTGTCAGAAAAACAAGAACTAATTGAGTAGCCAGCCCCAAATGTGTCCTTATTAATCACCAAGTGTGGATTTATTAATCAAAACAGTTATTTAATCAAATTTATTGCAAGAAACAATTAATTTGTATATTGTGATCCCCTAAGTATAGAGATGCACTATAAAGAAATATGCATACAATCATTATATTCTTCCCAATTTTGTGTTGTGGACATAACACAATAGAAGAGGACACCAACAATAATATGGAACTTCAAATTCAATTTATTTTCATAAAGCTTTGTAGAAAAATTATATTACTAGCCATGTTACTAGAAAATAGCCTTACACATGCAACAATAACACCTGTTGTTTTACTGAAGCTCTGATATTCCCAGGATAACATATTTCCTAATCTAACAAGCATGGGACAAGCAGGGGAAACGACAGTTACGTCCAGAACCAGTTTAATCACCATGGAATATTAGATATAAAAAAATATCGATAGACAATAAATGAATATTTATTTCAAGTCAGAGTCTACTTACATTATTTCAATGGCTAACAGGTAATATTCTATACAAAATAAAGGTCTAGTAGGCTGTAGAAAAGTCCACATTCTCGATGTAACAAATTCATGCCTTTAAAACACCATATATTTTTAATGAAAATGTCTATTTTTTTAACTATTGTAATGGGAGTGATGTAAATGGGCAGGAGCAAGACTCGACCCACATATCTTTGAATTTCGGGCCAGTGTGCTAACCATTACACCACCTAGGCTTCCTGATATCACTACACTACCCACGCCTACCTATCTATGTGGTTACTTGCCTGAGAGGTCAGTGCAGACTACTACACTCATCCCCTTGGAATTGTAAGTCTTTTAATGCTTACAATTACATACATACAGGCAATGCACTAACACATACATACACAGGGTAGGTTCAACAACCATACAGCGCGTAGCTTGTACAGGATCATGGTCATGGAAACCAGTGTCATGGGAGTGATGAAAATGGAAAATATTGCGGCTAGAGCAGGACTCAAACCCACATCTCTTTGCATTCTGGGCCAGTGTGCTAACCATTACACCACCTAGGCTCCCTGATATCACCACACTACCCACACCTACCTGTCTATGTCGTTACTTGCCTGAGAGGTCAGTGCAGACTACTACGCTATATCACATCAGGCCTTAATTTGTTCATATCTATCCCTACAGAGTGTAAGAATACCAATTATATAAAGAAAATACTTCCTGTATTCTTTCCATAATTGTTTTTGACAATTACATACTGGAAATATACTTGTGCCATATAATGCAACGAGTGACAGTCTAGCATGCAGGACAGAAGCGTGCCGGTGACGGCGCCACCGGTCACATGGTTGGAGGAGAGCCATACATCAAGTAAGGCACCCCATCAATAATAATGTAGGAAATAAACATATAATCCCTTTCATGCCTTTATACTCGCATAATGCTTATGCATCACATATTCAATATATATATGGGTCAGCCTCACGAAAACGGGCCAATTGGTGGAAGTTGTCGGCGTCGAGCATGGATGTCGGCGTCGATAGGTATAATTATAGTTTAGCATTGACAGAGATGTTGGAAAGTCCTTAAATTTATACTGTATAGGTCGAGAAAATACAACAAGCTTATTTGTTTCTAGGATAATTTAATATAAAACAAAGAAATGAACGAGACTTTAAGAATTGCGACGCCGACATCTATTAAAGTTGTCGGCGTCGATCATTGGATGTCGGCGTCGATCGGTATAATTATAGTTTAGCATTGACAGAGATGTTGGAAAGCCCTTAAATTTATACTGAATGTATAGGTCGAGAAAATACAACAACATTATTTGTTTCTAGGATAATTTAATATGAAACAAAGAAATGCACTACACTTTTAAGAATTGCGATGACAACATCTTCACTTGACCACCGATTGGCCGGTTTTCGTGAGGCTGACCCATATATATATATGTATATATATATAAATATGGTATGCTATACCAACGTATATACTACGTATATGCATATGTAGGCGGCGCACGGGGGAGACCCCCCCCCCTCCGGTTTGGCAAACCGGGTGGGGGGGGCCGCTATTGTAACAGCCGTGGCACCCACTCACACAGCCCACTTGCCGCTCGTCGGCGGCCTCACTCTCTCTGTGACGCCGGGCTGTAAAATTATATATAACAGTGTATATACATATAGATATAGTCCACATATATATCGCTCTTTCACGATATATATACATATATATATATATATATACAATATATATATACAATATATATATATCTGGCTTTCACTGTATATATACAGTGAAACCCCGATGTTATGCACCTCGATTTGACACGAATTTGGCTATAACGCGATGATTCATTGGACCCCTAATTCTTTAATTCAAAGGTATTTCAGTAAACTGAACTCAGATTTAGCACAACCCTGCTTTTTACCAGATGGCATTTTATGGATCCCAGTGATTGCCTTATAACGGGGCCACACTGTACATACATGACATATATACATTTCGAAGCAATGAAAGGTTGGTTGTTGGAGTTACACGTCCTGGCAACATCTAAGGTCATATCCGGACGGGTACCGACTTGTGACAGTGCACACTCACAGGCAACTTTATAGTGCTGCTCCACTGGGAAACCAGGCTGTCATGATCATGATCTGATATCCATGATCTGATATCCTACTCAGTTACAATATTCTGACACTGAGCCAACCAGTCCTTGGCCTATCCTAATAATGCAGAGCGTCTCGCTAGGAAGCGACAAGTATAAATATTTATGTCATTGGTTTGACTCGACCAGGGTTCGTGAATCCTACAATCTACCAAAGCGAGAGACAGATGCTCAACTCAGTCGGCCATCAATCCTGGCCATGAGAGGTGGGCATTCGCCGGTTAACTACATAGCGTTCCGCCGGTGCCGCCACCGTCTAGAGTGACCCCACACAAGCTCCGGGGGGATCGACCCCAGCTCGCCTACCCATTGATCTGCTCACAAATACATACATTGACATTGTACCTTCCATGATATTTATATGCGCATAATACTTATACACCACATAATACACGGCAAAGGTTTTGTTTGTTTGCTTGTTCATTGGAGTTTGTGACCCTAGCAACACCGACACTCATATCAAGGCGGGTACAGACTTGTGACAGTGCGCTGCACTCATGGTGACTTTATAGTGCTGCCCCAGTTAGAGACCAAGCTGCCAGTGTGAGATAATAAAGTGACTCCACAGTCACTTTATTATGTATAATAAAGTTACTCCACAGTCACTATGCATGATAAAGTGACTCCACAGTCACTTGATTATGCATAGTAAAGTCACTTTATTATGCATAATAAAGTGACTCGCCCTATCAGGTTGTGACTCCCCACTAAGTTTCTTTTCATAAATGTTTTATTCTGTTTTAATATGAATGGATTATTACTTTTGGTTAATAGAATCACAACAATATAAAAACTCTAAATTTCTATTTAAAATAAACCGTCTTCTATAATATATATTACACACACATACATCAACATGCATGAAAATGAGTAGCTATACATATTTTTTTAAAGAACAAAAAGAGTCAACATATCCCCCCCTCACCCACCACAAATATCCACTGACGTACATTCACAATATTATAGGGGGAGTCACTTTATTACACATAATAAAGTGTATGGGCACTTTATTATGGGAGTGAGAATAATATGTCACATCGGCACCCTGACCCGCTATCCCAATCAGTCATAAAATAGAATAATCAGAATGTTAAAATATGATTATGTTGTCCCTCAATTTGGTTGGTCACCCTTAGTAACTGTACACAAACAACAACGGGTCAGTGGGCCACCACATATGACTTCAGCGACCAGTTTTTTTTCCATTTTCCCCTGTTCTCCACCGCCCTCTGGGACTTGCTGAACTCCAGTCCTGTCCATTCCCTGATGTTGTCGTCCCACCTCTTCCTGTGTCCGCCTCGTCTTCTTCACCCCATTCACTGTGCCTAACAAGATGGTTTTAGCCAGACCTGATGAACGCGAAATATGACCATACCATCGGTTATATGCCTGACTATATTTGTGTGATTAAAATGATATGGTAGCGATTAATTAAATAATAGTAATAATATTTAGTCCTATAGCGTATACAATGATTGCTTCTTAAATGTGATATATATAGTATCATTCACGGTAGATTTTTGTTTATCATTGAAATTAAAACTGCATAGTCCGATGAAAACATCACATTTTCAAAACGAAAGCAATTATCTACATTTGATTCTACATATTTAACTTAGATAGTGGTGCACTTATTAAGCATGTCACCACACAGAAGGGAATACTGAGGCAATTCAATAGAACCTATTACTGCAGAAGTCTATGGTGTCAGTTTCAGTGTGCTTGCCAAAATTAATTGTGATTGTTTGCTCTTCAAATATCTCAAAAGCTAGCCATTTAAAATGAAATGAAAGTTGCTTCAAACTAAAGTAAGGTAAACAATTACGACCAACCTAATATATTTATCCTAGAAAATGACAAAAACTCAAAACCATCTGACTATGCAACTTTAAAATAAAATAAATTGTCAATGGAAGTTAATTGAATCCTGTCATTTTCTAAGACAAGTATTTGCAACAACGACCTTAAAGTCTCAATGTATATTTATTTATGTGTATTATAATGGATTATAATAATATAAAGAACGAAGCAGAGTCCAAGGTTAATTATTATTATTATTGTATTATTCATCGTTTCATATTTTTCCTTTTTAGGTGGGGCATATTTACGTTCCGCCAGAGCTAATAAATAGAACTCAGCCCAACTCTGTGTTTTGTCCATCCTTATGCGGCCGTAGTGGCTTATACATGGCAGAAAGTATGGAATTCACTTGATAATAATATTAAATGTTCAAAGAGCATCTATATGTTTCGCCTAATGTATACAAATAAAATCGTTAAGCTTTATCAGAGTGAAAATACATAGTAGTCTAGTATATAGGCAATGAAATGTCATTTACAGTATAAAGGTAATGTTAATATACTTTTTACTTTCATTTTTGTAATTTATTATTTAAAAAATATTACTAATGTAAATGCGTTATTTTGTTTAAACTCGGGAAAGCGCCTCATAAGTATTGTAGTTCTGCTGTCTCCTTTTTCATGTAAAACAATACTGATATAAATATAAACTTATTTGTACAATGATCATGTGGAAATAAATATCTTATTATTATTCATTTCCACAGGTTCAGGATGGCTCAATCAACACCGCGCGTTCTGCTGACCTCGTTCCTTCTCATGGTCCTACTTCCGGTTCTGACGCTGACGTCATCGATCGAGGAGGACTTGGCGTCGGCTTGCTCCAACTTCTGCGGAATGTTGGAGTTTGAAGGGAGACCGGAAGTGTGTGCCATGTACTGTGTGAAGGTCATCAGCAGTCGCTTGGGAGACCACGGTGAGTCCAGGACCGAGTCGAATGACCTCTGGGATGACCTCGAGAAGGGAGACGACTTGCAGCTTCCTTACGACATTCCAAATGCAGAGAAGCGCCAGCGATCCAGCTTTGTCCGGATTGGTCGTGATCTCTCCAAGCACCAATTGAGCTCATTCGTACGGATAGGAAGAGGAAGAGGAGGAGGAGCAGCAGCGGCTGGACGGTCTGCATTCGTGCGGATTGGGCGGTCAGCGGAGCCTGTTGAAAGACGTGCAAGCTCATTTGTTCGGATTGGAAAGAAAAGTGATGGGCAAGCGGAGGTGATGGATGATGATGTCGCTGCGCAGCCGGAAGATGTTGCCAGTTATAAGCGGGCCAGCCATTTTGTGCGCATTGGTAAGAATGTCGATGATGAAGGTGAAATCCCTGAGAAGCGGAAGAGCGCTTTTGTGCGCATCGGCAAGAGCTCCGATGAATACAATAAGCGGAAAAGTGCTTTTGTTCGTATCGGTAAAAGCGTCGGTGATGACATGGATGAGGCCAACAAAAGAGCGAGCCATTTTGTAAGGATCGGTAAAGCTAGCAGTTTTGTTCGTATTGGTAAGAAAGATGAGGTGGGCGACTTTGTTAGTATGGGGCCGGAGGAGGATAAGCGTGCCAATCACTTCGTGAGGATCGGCAAGTCCAATCAGCCTGATGAAATTGAAGAACCTTATGAGAAGCGTGCAAGTCATTTTGTCCGTATTGGGAAGAAAGACTCTGGTGATGATGATGATATGTACGTGGATGAAGAAAACCCTGAAAAACGCGCCAGTCACTTTGTTCGCATCGGCAAGGCGAGTCACTTTGTGCGCATTGGTCGAGGAGGCGATCTTGTGAACAAGCGGAAGAGCGCTTTTGTCAGAATCGGAAAGAAATGGGCTGGCGATGGAGCCAAGCGCATGAGCAGCTTTGTGCGCATTGGAAAGAAAGATGTGAATGACTATGACCAGAAACGCGCCAGTGCCTTTGTGAGGATTGGGAAGTCAAATGGCATGGAAGACCCTGAATCGAAACGCGCAAGCTCATTCGTTCGGATTGGGAAGAAATCTGCAAACGGCCACAACCAGGGCTACATCCTCGAAGACGAAGAAGCAAAGCGCGCGAGTCACTTTGTGCGGATAGGAAAGAAGGCTTCGTCTTTCGTGAGAATAGGCAAAGATCTGGGCGGAGACGAAGCTGGAAAGCGCGCCAGCAGCTTTGTGCGGATTGGACGCTCTGTCGCTGATGAACCCCAATTAGAGGCGGACGATGAACCAATCAGCAAGCAGAATGCGGACGCAGTGCCAGAGGTCAATGCAGAGTCATAACAAGGTCATCGCTCACAACGAGGCTGGACCTGCAGCTTCAATGCGGTCAGCACACTCTATTCTTATAATTATTCATATTTAAAAAAACTAAAAGAATCCAGAGCAGATGCTTTGAACTGCCATTTATCACAACAAGCTATAAGGCATTAGAGACTGCCAATTGCATCTGATGGGTATTTGGCAATATGTAGTTGTTTTATTGACTTCAATGCAAGGCAGTATGGACATGCATGATCTAGCTGAAACTTGCTATGAGGGAAATTATCGTGATATGGGGTTTGATGCCCGATCACCTCTCCAGGGAGCACTGACCGATATGGGGACTCCAACATCATTCAAGAAAACATTAACTATTGAGGCGATGGTAGTGTTTGTTGAATGGCATTAGCTTTTAAACCGTAGACAATTTGATCAGTTGACACTGATAATTAAATGTATTTTTTAACAAATAACCAGCCTTGGCAAAATATCAATGTGGTGATATTGGTTCGGGCTGCCTGATATCTCTTTTATCGGACTTGGGAAAATCGTTGGACATTGCAAAAGGATAGCACCGCAAAGAATGTGTTATCAAAACTATTTAGATATTTAATAAATATATATATATATATACATACACATGTTCACAAGTTTCCTTTTTGGTATACTGCATCAACATATTTTGCAAACATTCACCTCGTTTTAATATCTTATTAATTTTATTGAATTGGAACATGTAATTGCAGTTTGTTTAATTGGTAATTTTGTGTGACAAAACCACATAAATTGTATATGGGATTGATATTATGGTTATCGGACTGTACATCACGCCTTGCTCTACAGTGGATATCACCATAGACAATGTGTTATGAGCCCTGATTAGCAATGTAATGCTGTATCCAGTGCCTACTTCTAGAAGTCTGGATAATAACTTTATAGACACAGATCTGTGTATGCTAACTGGTATGATTGAATAAAATAAAGGATTTATTAAAGTCTTCACCTATGGATCATATTCAAAAGATTTTTTTGGGGGGGTACATTAGTTGATTAATCGGGGGAAATTTCAATCGTTGACGATTTGGTCTTCCTCATTCCACTGCTCCTTGCCCTATCCTAATAGTGCCAAGCATCTGGCTAGAAAGCGATAAGTATCAATTTCTAAGTCATTGGTTTGACTCGACTAGGATTCGTGAATCACACGATCTACCAAAATGGGAGATGGACACTCAACTCATTCGGGCATCCCGTCTGAGCCAGATATGACACTTTGATTGTGTAGACATTTTTTAAGATGAATTTATCATCGCCTTCTTGATATATGAGCTATAAAATTATAAGGCATTATGTGAGTATAAACGGTGGCTATTGCAATAAATACCTCCTAGGCAACTCCCTACTGCCCTACAATCATCTTCCACTGGTCCCCGAACCTCCCTCTGTCATATGCAGGGACCAGTTAATCTAATACCTCCTGTTAAGGGTGATAATAATTCACGATGTGGAAGCAGATTTTTATATAATGGGATATGTCATTCTTTTGTCAGTACATTTCATTGAGTCAATTGTACGTTAGTTAAGAGTCATTGTAGATCAGCACATCCCCCGCGCCCCCCCCCCCCCCACCCCTGTGTCCCTCCCCAACTCAAACTGAGATAAGTTTAACGGTGGCTAGAGCCATTTTGCACATTGATGCTTAAACCCTAATGAGAGCCCCATGTGTAATTGTAGGGTGGATGGGTTGGGACAGATGTCAGGTAATAGTGACTGATGAAGTGAACTCTCTGGGTGAAGTGGCGGCTTTCAAGACCGGTAGGTGGCGTGGTGGGCAAGTCTCTTTTCCCATACCGCGAATAACCCATATTAAGGATACTAATGGACAACGATATTTTATTTCACTAAGGCACATACGTGACTGGTTTGAAAGTGGTATTTTATTTATTTATTTATTTTCGTTGTGTCTTCATTGTTATTATTTTGTCTCTAATGGTTAAAGTTGCATAGTCCAATAGTTATTATTTTCTGCCATTTTTCTGAGATAAATATAGCAGGTTGATCATTATAATGGACATTACTTTTGTTTGAAGTAACTTTGATTTTAAATGGCTAATGAGATATTTGAAGTGCAAACATGGTAAATTAGTTTTGGCAAGCACGCCAAAACTCTGACACCATAAGCTTCAGCGGTAACAGGTTCTATTAAATTGCCTCAGTATTCCCTTCTATGTGATCACAGATGCTTAATCTGTGCACCAGTATCTAAGTTAGTCATGTCGAATCGATAATTCATTTGATTTTTGAAAATTTGTTTTCATCAGACTATGCATTTTTATTTGGCGTGGAGGTGATTTGGTAGGATTTTGCATGTTTGCACTTCACATATCTTTGAAGTTAACCATTTAAAAAGACAAGTTGCTTCAAACTTGAGTAATATAGACGATAGCGATCAACCTATTATATTTATCTCAGAAAATGACAGAAACTCAAAACTATCGGACTATACAACTTTAATTCACACACTCAGACAATTAAGTACACGAAACAGAGCATAGTTTAATTTGTATTTATTGAATATTTATTGAATATTTAATTAAAAAGTAATCTTGGCTGACACATCAGTGTTGCAGTGTGTTGAGGACAAGGATCGATGATCCGTTTGTCCTGAGCAGTTCAGAGCATCTCGATGAATATCAGGCAGTTCAGGTAGGGAAGATAGCAGACATCATGGTGACCCGACCTAAACCCTTGTTAAGTGGGTGGGTGGGTGATCGAAGTGTAGTGTAGAGCAGTCAGCGAGAGTGACTATACGGGCGTAGTGAGATTCAGCAGGAAAGCTAAAAATAGAACAGTTGCCTGGTGTGCAAATTACCCATGTTAGCCTGCAGCCAACATCTTTAACGACGCCCCAGCACAAAAAGTAAACATCGTTATTTGGGGGTCATACAGTGGTCAAACAAAAATAACTAAATTATACGTTTCAAGCAGGTGAAATAGAGCACACAAATGTAAGACAAAAAGAGCATACAACTGTGGTAAAACCACAAATATTATAAGGGAAAAAAATAAAACCAACAATAAAAAGTTATTTTCAAGTTAAAAATAGAAAATCTATTTATGATAAAAACCAGTTTCCCTGAAAAAACCCACTTAATAATGAGTTTCAGATGGAATCGGATGGAACGACTCCACCGCACCCTCATTTCCAAATACATCATCTCTAACTAGTAACTGGTCGTTGGTGAGGACATCTCGCCAAAATGTGACGCACTGTCAGTATACACTGATAAAAGAAAAAAATTAAAAAAAAAAAATTATCAGCGACATTGCTGATGTGTAGCTTATCTCTATTGTCAACATGGGGCTTCACAACTGTCACTGATGACGTCATCACGAAAGGCACACTGTGGGAATGGCGTCTGTCACAACCCAGCTCCGATTTCAGCGTCTCAACTGGGGAGGCTGACGTCATCGCAGCGGATAAAATGAGTAAGGCCAAACAACAGGCTAATTTGTTTCTCAAGTGTATTACACTTACATATACATATGTAGAGTTCAGGCGCAAAACTCCATAAAAGCCAATCCAAAAATTGAGATAAACATTAGAATCCAACCAATCAAAAGTTGAATTTGTTTTACATTTCTACTTTTTGTTGTTCATTGCAACATAATCATGTGATCATAAGAAAAGTGGAATTAGTGAGAATTAAAATTATTTTCATGTGAACAAACTTTTATTTGAACTACATTTTTGGATTGGCGTTTAGAGGGATTTGCCCCTGAACTCTTCACACCGTGGTAGGTTCAACAACCAGACGGTGCGTAGCTTGTACAGGATCCTGGTCACGGAACCAGTGTCATGGGGGGCTGATGAAAATGGGAAATATTGCGCCTAGAGCAGGATTCGAACCCACACTGTCTTATTGCCATTACGGAGATAGCGTGCTAAGCATTACACTATCTAGGCTCCCTGATGCAATCACCCTACCCATGCCTACCTGTCTATGTGGTTCCTTGACTGATGGGTCAGTGCAGACTACTACATTCGTCCCCCTAGAATTGTAAATCCTTCAAATGGATTACGTCCATAAGTTGTGTTATGCTTACTACTACATGCAGACAGGCAAGGTACTTACAAATTTATACATACGCAGGGTAGGTTCATCAACAATGGTTAGCTTTGCAGGATCCTGGTCACGGAACCAGTGTCGTGGCGGCTGACCAGATGGGATGGCCGAATGAGTTAGAGCGTCCGTCTCCCGTGTTGGTAGACCGTGGGGTCGTGGGTTCGAACCCTGGTCGAGTCAAACCAATGACTTAAAAATTTATACTTGTTGCTACCTAGCCAGGCGCTCGGCATTATTAGGACAGGGCAAGGACTGGTTTGCTCAGTGTCAGGATAATGTGACTGAGAGGGATACCAAGTCATGGTGCTGGTGGCCTGGTTTCCCAGTGGGACAGCACTATAAAGTCGCCATGAGTGCGCACTGTCACAAGTCGGTACCCGTCCTGATATGACCTTAGATGTTGTTAGGATGTAAAACAACAACAACAAACAAACATGGCGGCTGATGGAATTGGGAAATATTGCACTAGAGCATAATTCAAACTCACCCTTTTTGCCATTACGGAGCTAGTGTGCTAACAATTACACTACCTAGCCTCCTTGATGCAATCACTCTATCCATGCCCACCTGTCTATGTGGCTACTTGCTTGAGAGGTCAGTGCTACCCATTGCACTACCGAGCCTCCTTGATGCAATCTCTGCATCCACGCCCACCTGTGTATGTGGCTCCTTGCTTGAGAGGTCAGGGTGAACCATTACACTACATAGCCTCCTTAATGCAATCACTCTATCCACAGCCACCTGTCTATGTGGCTCCTTGCTTGAGAGGTCAGTGCTAACCATAACACTACCTAGCCTCCTTGATGCAATCACTGTATCCACACCCACCTGTCTATGTGGCTCCTTGACTGAGAGGTCAGTGCAGACTATTACAATATTTTGTCAGAAATTGGGGAATGCGTCAGTTTATAATTATCATATTTAATTGGTTTTGCCTTTCATTCTCTAGACTAGTGATTATGCAGTAGAGATAATCTGGATAGTATATTAATTAATGTAGGTGAATGGGTCATTGCGATTCAGGTTCTTCAAGTCCCAATCACACATCACCGGATTGAGCAATGAACACAACCGGACAAAGAATTGTCTAGTCCGTTGGCGTCAGGTGTCAAAATGTATCAAAATGTGTCGAAATGTTGCACTTTCAATGGACAAGGAGCGTAGATTAACGAATAGCCACCGGACGATAAACGGACGATAACCGGATGATAACCGGATAACACCGGGTAATAACGGACAAGCAATGGTCAACCGACGGGCGAAAACCGAATGTCAAACGGAGGGACCGGACACCAACCGGACACCAACTGGACACCTACCGGACCCTTACCGGACTGATCATGGACAAGGCGAAAACAGAACGGACACGGCGAAAACAGATACAAATGTGACGGACCAAATTGCCACAGCACCGTCAACGGACACTACAGGAAGCAAACCGCAGACATAACGGATGGGTACGGACATGAAACAGACAAAACGGACTAAACAGACTTAAACTGGACACCAACCGTACACGCCAGTCTGGCAGTGTCCGGTACAAGTTTTGTGCATGTTCAAAACTTGCCACCATACACACCGGACACCACCAGACAGATAACGGACAGGCCGGATGTATATAAACCATACATTGCCATATTTCACAGGACAGTGTCTGGTTTCTGTCCGTTTCTCCAATCCGGTGAGGTGTGATTGGGCCTTCAGGGGAATGCCGGTAGAGGTTCTGGGCGGACTTTCTATTAATAGTTTCGTAGATTAGCAATATGTGGGATGGTACCAGAGGAGACTTTTATAAAGGTTGGTTGATTGGGTTTTACATCCTGGCAACATCTAAGGTCATATCAGGATGAGTACCGACTTGTGTGAGTGCACACTCATGGTGATTTTATAGTGCTGCCCCACTGGGAGACCAGGCCACCGGCACCATCACCCAATATCCCACAGTGACATTATCCTGACATTGAGCGAACCAGTCCTTGCCCTATCCTATTAATGCCGAGCGGCATGGTAGGAAGCGACAAGTATCAATTTGATAAGTCATTGGTTTGATTCGACCGGGAACCGAGCTCCAGCCCTTCCGCATGTGAGGCTTGCACTCTACCGATTCACTCACTAAGGGAGGGATACAGAGGAGCAGAGAAGGTTCGGCTGTTGTTGCGATGTGGGGGGGGGGGGTAGAGCAGAGGAAGAAGATCTGTGGACCTTTTCTTCAACATTATTTCTGAAGAGTTTGTTTAATTTAACGACGCCTCTAGAGCGCATTGATTTTCATATTATCGGCTATTCGACATCAAACGTATGGTTATTCTGACATATTTCTTTGGAGGAAACCCACTGCTGCCACTTAGGCTACTCTTTCCAATAAGGAGCAAGGGGTCTTTTATATGCACTTTCCCACAGACAGGACAGCACATACCACAGCCTTTGATGAACCAGTTGTGGACCACTGGTTGGAACGGAAAATAGCCCAAACTGCAAATGGGTCCAGTGAACAGGATCGATGGCATGACCTACAGCTTCAGAGATGGACACTCTACTGCCTGAGCTACGTCCCACTCTCAAAACAAGTATTTAGTTTTTAGGATTTTTGTTGGCCTAAGGAGTAAGAGTTTGACAAAATTCGATTTGTCGCCTTTCTTCCCACTTTCTTACTTCCAAGTTGTGTCAATATATAAAGTGATTGGGCTGCGCTCTGACAGTCCAATTTACTCCAAAGGCTCATATTTCTTTTGAACCAAATGCTTTCTGGGGGTAATGGGTACAGTGGACGAATCGGTAGAGCGCAGGCGTCTCTAGATAAAAGATTCACCCCCTACTGACAGTACAGGGGTGAAAACCAACCCATTAGAAAAGCTGGCGAAGAATTTTCGACATGCTGGGGAAATTAATTGAGTGAATAATGTCTTAATTTAAGAAGCAATATTTATTCTTTATATATGTTTTTATATTTCCTCCTACCTTTGAGTTGAAAAATGTAATAAAACATGCAGTTTAATAGACTTTAAAAGTGAAATTGATGGTGTTCTATGGCCCCCCCATCTTGTCTTTTTGCATTCTCTCCCATTTCACCAACTCTCTGCCGATATAAGTAACCATTTGACACTGGTGCCAGGCATTCTACTTCGTGTTCCATACAAAAGCTATTTTCGCCCGTATTTAGACTATGTTGTCATTCACCCCTGTACTGTAAGTACGGGGTGAATCTTTTATCTAAGGCTTCTCGTGCAGGAGCTCTGTCGAGTCAAACAGATGACTTACAAAATTGATACTTATCGCTTCCTAGCTTGGCGTTCGGCATTAATAAGATAGGGGAAGGACTGGTTAGTTCAGTGTCGGGATAATGTGACTGAGTAGGATATCGGGTCAGGGTGCTGGGGGCCTGGTCTCCCAGTGGGGCCAAACTATAAAGTCACCATGAGTCTGCATTGTCACAATTTGGTGCGACCATATGTGCTGCCAGGACGTGAAACTCCAACAAACAACCCTGTGACATTAGTGAAATTATGTCTGTCGCTAATACCATGAACCATCCTCAATTGAACTGAGGCAGATACAGTGAAACCCTGTTATAGCGCACCCGGATTTAACGGGCATTCGGATATAACGCGATGATTCATTGGACCCAGAGTTCTTTAAGTGAAAAGTAATTCAGTAAATTGAACCCTAATTTAACACGAGCGCCCCCTTTTCTTTCGCGATGACATTTTATGAAGCCCAATGGTCGGGTTTTAACGGGTTCGCACTATATATATATATATAAATATATTATTGCCCACCTAAAATTTAAAATCCGTCCTGCCGAGAGGGAGCGGTAGTGGTAGTGACCAGGCGCAGCTGGTATCATGCGGTCATGAGCTGCTCACAGGTGGCAGTGCAGTGGAGAATGAAGGAACTAACCTAGTCCTATGGTAGTAATGGCTCAGTGACATTAGGGTATAGAGTAAGTAAGGGAGAGAACTGCTAGGGGGTAGTGTCCTTGTTTATATTCCCATAATAGATTATAGAGCACACATATATATATATATTTAACGAAGGAGGCTAGAAGTCGGATGTAGAGTTAAGCATAAGGGCGACATAATTTATTCCTACTTCACAATCATAATGAATGCATGTTCAATCAGCACAAATACAACATCTTATGATGAACAATCATCGTCAATAATTTGCTTAGTCAATGATCAATATGATAACACCAGAACGTATTGAATAATCACAATATTCACAATATCAATTCAAAAGATATCTGGCTGGGCCACTGCCCTACCGTAAAAAAAACACCAAAACGCACAAGTTATTGCGTCGGGTGCAGCTGGCAGGCCAGTGAAGAGTCCAGTGCACCTTGGTCAAGGCAGGGGCGTATGCGGACGCAGCGCCGCGAGTTCCCCTGGTATTGAACCCAGGAACCACAAGGGTGGCAATCATCAAAGAAGTAGTATAGCCGGAGTCCTTCTGGCTTACATCCGCATACAGGCCTGTATACGAGCTATATATATATATATATATATATACAATTTGACGCTCTACAGTCCCACCTCCATTATACATACCTGTTTTGGGGCTGCTTGAAAAAAATCCTCCAGTGCGACTGACACTGGTCTACATCCGGTGGAGGCGAGGAGGAGAAGGTGGAGCCACCAGTACAGTGTTAGTCTTACGGAGTATAAGAATAATGATAATAATTAACCATTACGTATCTTTATACTCGCATAATTCGTTATACATCACATAATTTCTGCATCTGTCAGCACTTTTTAACCAGGTTGTGAATATTGCACACTGCAGGTTTATTCCACAGCTCCTTAAAATGCCTCATGGGAGTAGGAAAGGGTGTTCTATTCAATCTACATATTTTTTTTTTTTCCACTAATATTTGTATAACTATTATTATTATCAGATAAAGTGGCAGAATGATTCAAATCGTCACTTCCCATGTGACAGCCCGTGGGATTAAATTCTAACCCCAGCCGTGTCAAACCAATCACTCAATATATTAAAGCAGTAGTCTGAAAACATCAAATTTTCAAAATCAAAACAATTATCTACATTTGATTCTCCATATCTAACTTAGATACTGATGCACTTATTAACAATTTGTCACAAAAAAAGGATATACTGAGGCAATTGAATAGAACCTGTTACTGCAGAATGCTATGGTGTCAAGAGTTTTGGCGTGCTTGCCAAAATTAATTGGCGCATTATTTCGAATTGTGGTTGATTCGGGTGGGAAGCCGGGGACCAACCACGCCGCAAGCGGCAAAGACGAACACCTGCCAAACCTCACCCCGCACAGGCATTCAGTTGCGATCCTCCATGGTGGAAACATTTCAAGCTAACAAGGACCCATACTATCCTCCCAAGGCACCCAAGATCCAACACCCACGTCAAACAAAGTCACCCAAGGAATAAATAACCATGCAACGCACCCGGCGAACCTCATGCCCAGACGGTAGGCCCCCGAAGCGCGCCACACGGAGATCCCGGCCCGAGAAAGACCAGGAGCAACTCGACGACTCCATTCAAAATGGCGGCGACGCCGCTTCACCGTTGCACCGGTGGCCCGCGAAGCCAAAGCGGACCCTGGCCGCCCCCAAGAGAGAGACTCGCCAGGAGCAACTGATGAATCAGATGCAGCAGATGATGGACGCCATGGAGGCGAGGTGGAGGCGGGTAGAGGAACACGTCCTGCGCCAGGAAAGGGCGCTCGAGGAGGCGCGCCAGACAGCCTCCCCCCCGGCCGCCGCCGGCCGGGCCCCCCACTCCAGGGAAACATCGCCTTGGTCAAACACGTGACGTGACATGTACACGTGACCTGACAGGTGTGTCACGTGACGGGTCCTAATTGGAACGCCACTGGCAGTGGGAGATCTGGGGCGCTTTGTCCAATCTGTCGGGCATAGGGTCACATTGCGTGATATATATACATATACACATATATATTCATAAATGTACATATATATATATATATATAAAGACAAGCGACAGTACAAAAGAGACAAGACAATGAAAGTTGAGATAATATATTTCTCTGGCATAGGGAATATTTGCCCTAGCCTAAAAGGAAAAGGTTCCGGGCGCAAGTGACAATGGTAGCGTCGGAAGTATGGTTGGGCAGTGGTGGAGCCACTGGTACTTGTATGAGTAGGAAGCAAATACATGCAGAGAGCCGATTGGCTAATAATATAGTATCGGAATAATATAATATAATAAAACGTATACAAAAATCCCTTACGTGGCTTTATAATTGCAGAATGCTTATACATCACATATATATGCATACATACATATATACATATATATATAATATATGTACATATATGTACATATATATATATATGTCTATGTATATACACATATATACCCATAATATACATAAATATACATATATGCATACATATATATATATATACATCTATATATACATATGTATAAACATATATAAACATATATAAACATATATATACATATATATACATATATACAAATACATATGTACATATACATACATATATACACATATGTACATATACATACATATATACACATGTATATACATAAATATATATATATACATATACATACTTATGTATACATACATATACATATGTACATGTATACATACATACACATATCTATGCATATATACATATATTTACATATATGCATATATACATATATACATATACATATATACATATATACATAATATATTATATACATGTATACATAATATATTATATACATTATATTATATACATATATACATATATACACATACAAGCATGTATGCATATATATATACACATATATATATTTATAGATATATACATATATATACATAGTTGACTGGTTGTAGGAGCTTTACGTCATGTCAACATCTAAGGTCATACCAGGACAGGTACTGCCTTGTGACAGTGAGTATTCATGGTGACTTCATAGTGCTGCCCCACTGGGAGGCCAGGCTAGCACCATGACTTGATATCCCACAGTCTCATTATCCTGACACTGAACCAACCAGTCCTTGCCCTATCCTAATAATGCCAAGTGCCTGGTTACGTAGAAACAAGTATACATTTTTAAGTCATTGGTTTGACTCTACCAGGCGTCCAATAGCCAATGATACAAATCAATGTGCTCTAGAGACGTCGTTAAATAAAAGAACAGTTTCTTTGACTCGACCAGGGTTCGAATCTGTGGGAATAGATGTTGCCAGGATGGAAAACTCCAACAATAAACAAGAACTTGTGGAGTTGTGCTGTGAGGGTCCATGATTCACAGGTGAATCGTGATTTAATTGTGACCTATCCAGACACCCAAGTCCCTGGGATGTTCAGTGATCTCCTACAGTCGCCCTTCATCCCCACCACCACCCACACCAGACACCCACCCACAGCATACACACACCCACAGCAGACACACCCCACACCAGCCATACATCCACACCGACTGCCCCCCCCCCCTCACCCCCCACCCCACCCCCACCCCCACCCCCACCCCCCACCCCCCCAAAAAAAGGGAAAGTTTGTTTTATTTAACAACGCCTCTAGAGCACATTGATTTTTATCATCGGCTATTGGATGTCAAACATATGGTCATTCTAACATATTTCTTTGGAGGAAACCCGCTGCCGGCACATAGGCTACTCTTTCCGATAAGCAGCAAGGGGTCTTTTATAGGCACTTTCCCACAGACAGGACAGCACACACCACAGCCTTTGATGAACCAGTTTTGGACCACTGGTTGGAATGGAAAATATCCCAAACTGCACCCACCGGATCGATAGGATGACCGACGCCTTCACAGGTGGATGCTCTACCGCTTGAGCTACGTCCCGCTCCCTCCCCTCACACACACTCACTCTGACATATACTCCAAGGTTCAACCAGTAGGGGAGAGAGGTAGACTTAGGGGTCAGTCCAATTGTTGGCCGAATCGGTGGAGCACATTATGAAATCCCGTATTTGCGGGTCCCCGCATATCATATATGCGGGCGTTTAAATGCTACTGATGGCCGATCCCGTTAGGTGGTACACCTAGGTTATGGTTACTTTCATTATGTTGTCTCTTTTAGTAGCTGTACTGCTCAAAAAGGCTAGACTACCCGAATATCCGGCATAAGGCATAATATCCTGCATAAGGCGTAATATCCTGCATAAGGCATAATATTCTGCATAAGGCATATGATTCAAAGTTCCCGCATCTCATATCTGTACTAGATAAATTACATGCTAGAGCTTACCCCATAATAGATATGACACACACACGACACAACACGCGATCCGAGTACAGCACCAGCAGAAGTGTAGGTAGATAATAGACTGATTGCTTATTTTTATTCAGTTTATATATGTTTTTAGATACATGCAACAGTGGATGTTTTCATTGGCTATTACACTCATGCACACCAGTCACTCCTCTCCGGCATGATCTCTTCCTAACATAGTTCACCATTGGCTGCTTTAAGGACTCACCCCCCTCCCACCCAGCTCTGGCCACCACCTAGTTATCTGGGATTACATAACCTGTGGTGACCATGTGGCTGGGCAAGATAAGGGGGAGGGATTGTGCTTAAAGGCATAGTTTCTGTCCCCGGTGTGAGCATTATAGAGGGAGTACTGTTTCTTAGTTAGCCAACTCGATATTAAATATACACTTAATCGGATAATTTTACAACATGCTTCCCGTGTGGAAGGTCGGGAGTTCGAATCCAGGCTGAGTCAAATCAATGACTTACAAAAGCTGATATTTTTTGCTACCCAGCCTGTCACTCGGCATTGCTAGGATAGGGCAATGACTGATTAGCTCAGTATCAGGTTAATGTAAGAGAACCAACGGGCATGCTCTCCATTTGTTCGGTCTTTTTGGTAAACATTAATTGATTAAGCAGGGGAAATTTCAATCACGGGCGATTGGTCTTCCTCATTCCACTGCTCCTTGCCCTATCCTAAGAATGCCGAGTGCCAGGCTAGGAAGCGACAAGTATCAATTTTTAAGTCATTGGTTTGACTCAACCAAGGTTCGAACTCACGATCCCACCATCTAGAAACACAGGAGATGGATGCTCATTCGGCCATCCAGTCAGGTCATTGCCAAATCCATTTCCATTTCCATTATACCGATATAGTGTGTTGCATAATGAATTATACTGATATTTGGTTTATAATTCGGATTGTTTGCAATTTACAAACAGCTAGTTTACCAGTCATAACCAAGAAGCAAGAAAACCTAAATTATTACTACAAAACTAAAGTCAAAAGATTGTATTCAAATTGAACTAGTGCTGTCAGCGGTGAAAACAAGTGTTAACACACTTATTCGTTATGAGCAGGGTAAATAAATTCATCAAACAAAAAAGAAAATAGAAATGAAGACATTGTGGTAGTTAATAGTTAAGTTAAATACTGAGGCTGTAGGTGCTGGGTTGGACAGTTTGCAGTTTGAGTAGCCTTGACTACAAACCAAGATCTATAAGTTGGTAAAGTTCATTCCAGGCTGTCACGGTATCCTCCCCTCAGATCCAGTACCGGCGGCTTGTTTTTTCTAACAAATTTAAACGTTAAATTAAATAAAGATACAACAGGCGGCTTATTGAGGCCCAGCCAGATTTATTCGCTCAACCAAATTTATGTTCTGTCAATCATGTGTAATGAATTACTAATAATTAGTCATACTTGAAATAATTAACAGATCTAAATCTGAACCTGAACTAACATTATGGATCACTTGGCGCCCCATAACCCTAATTGGACAGCAAGCCAGCCACTCAACCCGGCAGCGTGTGAGGGCACCCAATTAGGGGCGGTTTGTTTTCAGGGAACCCTTTCGACAACCACGCCATCCCTGTTGGAACAGAGAGGACAGGGAGGACAGGGAGGACAGGGAGGACAGGGAGGACAGGGAAGACCGGGAGGACAGGGAGGTCAGGGAGGAGAGGGAGGACAGGGAGGACAGGGAGGACATGGAGGACATGGAGGACAGGGAGGAGAGGGAGGACAGGGAAGACAGGGAGAACAGGGAGGGCAGGGAGGAGAGGGAGGACAGGGAGGACATGGAGGACATGGAGGACAGGAAGGACAGGGAGGACAGGTAGGACAGGTAGAACAGGAAGGACAGGAATTGTACATCCTGGCAACATCTAAGTTCATATAAGGATGGGTACCGAGTTGTGACAGTGTGCACTCATGGCAACTTTATAGTGCTGCCCCACTTGGAAATCAGGCCACCAGCACCATGACCCAATATTCCACACAGTCACATCATCCTGACACATAACTAACCAGGCCTTGCCCTATCCTATTGATGCCGAGTGCCTGGCTAGGAAGTGATAAGTATCAATTTTGTAAGTCAGTGATTTATGCCATTATGGAGCTAGCATCATAACCACTAATCTATCTAGGCTCCCCGATGCAATCACCCTATCCACACTTACCTGGCTATGTGGCTGCTTGCCTGATAGGTCAGTGTAGACTACTCCAGTAAAGGTTCACAGCACTATTCACAGCAAAAGAAAACATTTAATTGCTAACATACCAACTCAAACTCGATTTTTAAATGGCAAAGATGTTTCAAATAATGGCACAATTTAGCTCATAAGGCATTTACCTGGTTTATTCTTAAATAGCATGGTCCTGGTTATGTGAGGTATACAACTAATTATGACAATATTATTCCTGGATGTAATTATTCTGCTTGTTATTATTATTGTTTTCTTATCTGCTTCTACTCCTGTAAACCCCTTGTTGATATGTTCTTGAGTAGTTAGGTTGCTGGAGGTGCGGGTGCAGCCTGGAGACCTGGAGGTCTGCCTTCAAGCAGCTCCCCTGATTCTCCTCCTGCCCTCAAGGTGGCGCCTCCCCCCCCTACTATCTGCCCATTTTGCCTATCATGTCCTTAGCGCGAGATTCTATTGTGAAAGAATCGTGACGACAGTATATTCTTCTACAATCACGGTTCCGCTCAGGGTTAGGGTTAGGGTTAGTGTTAGTGTCAGGGTTAGGGTTAGGTTATGGTTAGGGTTATGGTTAGGGTTAGGGTTAGGGTTACAGTTATGGTTAGCATTCTGGTTAGGGTTAGGGTTAGGGTTAGTGTTAGGGTTATGGTTAGGGTTACATTTAGGGTTAGGGTTAGGGTAAGGGTTAGGGTTAGGGTTAGGGTTAGTGTTCTGGTTAGGGTTAGGGTTAGGGTGAGGGTTACAGTTACGGTTAGTGTTAGGGTTAGGGTTAGGGTTGGGTTAGTGTTAGGATTAGGGTTAGGGTTACAAGATCACATTTTCAAAACCAAAATATTGATCTAGATTTGATTCTCCAGACTTAACTTAGATACTGGTGCACTTATTAAACATTTGTTGCAATATAGAAGGGATACCGAGGCAATCTAATACTGCAGAAGGCTATACTATCAGAGTTTCTGGCATGCCTGCCAACATTAGTTTAGCATGTTTGCACTTCAAATGTCTCAACAGTCAGGCATTTAAAATGAAAGTTATTTCAAACTAAAGTAAGGTAGATTATAATGATCAACCTAATAGACCCTTTTTAATGTTTATGAACATTGTGTATGTGCACGCACCTTGGCTGCATAACCAAGGCACACTGCCATTGAGTTTGCCGATATGTGCAGTGCAAAACATCAGTTTTATTCAAAATTAATAGAAATGCAGAAGACTAAGCATATAAATTTAATAAAATATGTTTCTTAACCATTTGCTCTGTTTGTGTGCCAAGCGGTTTGTTTCTAAGTTGTGTGGTTTTAGAGCTATTTAATTTTTTCTGTATGAAGATTGCTCACAGCCATTGATGTAATGTATGTAATGCATGCATAACTAATTATCCAATGGACACCGGTATGACACTTGTCCCGATAGGGGCACCAGGCTGATATCGAAACCTAATAAACACTCGCTAACCAGACTCCAATGTGTCCACATCATTACATGGTGTCAGATGTCAGCCGCCTAACAACGCAACATGGCGTTATCGGGATTGAAGCCGCCAGCACCACTAAACTTGCAGGAGAACATGGCCATGAGCTGGAAAACCTGGCTAAGCACATATCAAATATATGCAACATCCGCAGGTGCGATCAACAAAGCTGAGAAGGCAAAGTGCTCCATATTTCTACATGTGGCGGGCCTGGAGGCCCAAACTGTATACCAAACAATGAAAATCCAGGTATGGGAACAGGATAAGATAGTGCCCCTCATAAAGGCATTTGAAACATCCTGTGAGGGCAAGACAAACATTACAGTAGCCCGGTATCAGTTCAATTTGTACAATCAAAGTGATGAGAACATGGACACATTTATATGTTAACTGAAGATCAGAATCACATATTGTGACTACGGCAACAAGGAAGAGTCCATGGTTTGTGATAGGATTGTGTGCAGTGTGAAAAACAACAAGCTCCGGGATCTACTACTACAGACACCAAAGCTTACACTCAATTGCTGCATCGAGACATGCTGACTGAGCAAACACACCACCAAACAGCTAAACAAAGACAAAGAAGAAGGAGCTGAAGCCCTAGCAGACCACATCGTAAATCGTGAGTGGAGAAACACAAGAAATTTGACACAACGCGACACACAAAACAAACAGTCGACACAATGCCGAAAATGTGGATATCTACATGCAATGGGAGTGTGTCCTGCAAAAGGAAAAGAGTGCACAGGATGCAAAAAGATAGGCCACTTCATAAAAGTATGCAGATCAAAAGCTGCAAAACCAAAACCTGTCAATGAAATCGTGGTAAACCGGAACAATGTCCCCGAAAGCGAAGAAGAAACCTCAACAGACGATGTGTCGGATGAGGAGGATGAGCTCTTTGTTGGAGAGATAGTTGACAACAAACATGGGAGGAGAAACCTATGGTACACAGATATCGACATCGGTGGAACCAGCATACGGTTCAAACTAGACACTGGATCTGAGGCCAATATCGTACCACTCAAACTCAACCTCAACCTCATAGCGCGAGTGGGTGAAATCGGAGCTGCACAAAGAGACGATGAAAAAGCCAAAGAAATGGTAAATAAATATGATGTTATTTTTTAAGGCATTGGTACCATAAAAACTAACACTAAAAACATGTTGATAATACCATAGAACCTGTCATAGACCCGCCGAGCTGTATTCTACATGCCATCAAAGACGATGTACATAAAGAATTAGATATAAAATGTTAAAGTTAGGGGTGATTGTGGAACAATCTGAACCAACTCTATGGTCAACTCATTAACTATAGTCCGAAAACCAGGAAAGATAAGGATTTGCTTAGACCAAACTAAATTAAATAAAGCAATTCTGAGAGGCCCATATCCAACGAGACCCATCGAAGAAGTAGTAGCAAAAACATATGGTGCCAAATATTGTTCTGTACTAGACACAAATAGCGGATATTGGCAAATCGGTCTCAATCCTGAAAGCTCTAAACTGTGCACATTTAACACAACCTGGGGTAGATACAGCTACACCAGGCTGCGTTTTGGCAAACAAATGGCTGGGGACATTTTCATATACGAGATGAATGAAATTCTAAAAGACCCACCAGGGGTCATTGTCATCACAGATGACATTTTAGTATATGGAAATACAGTTGAGGAATATAGCAAGAATTTATTATGTGTGCTAGACAGAGCTCGAAGGGTAGATCTACGACTGAATCCAAATAAATCCATAATATGTGCAATGCAAGATAACTATGCAGGTCACATCCTAACGGAAACCGGCCTTAAGCTGAACAAACAACAAGTTGAGGCAATTATTAACATGCCCACACCAAATGATAAGCCAGCCATTCAAAGATTCTTGGGGATGATGGGATACGTAAGTATATTCATTCCAAACGTGGCGGAAGTTGCCAAGCCGCTAGGAATTTCGCTTAACAAAGACACAGCATGGCACTGGGAAGATGCGCAGAAAAAGCATTTGGCAAATTAAAAATACTATTGATGGATGCACTGGTTATATCATTCTACAACGTAAGAAAAGAATCAACATTGTAAGTAAATGTATCAAAATCGGGGCTTGGGGGCCACTCTAATCCAAGACGGAAAACTGCGATGGGAAACGGAAATACAACTGCTCACTTGGAGCACGCCGTGGGAAAGTCTCACAATATATGAAACCTACCCGAAAATGAAACAATGTAATCTTGATGTTAGTTTAAGACGTCCATGCTTGTTAAATGTATTCTTTGTAAATTGGCTAGAGTGTACATAACCTATCGGACTCTAAAGCCAGCACTGGTTTTCAGCTGATTACAAAGAAGAGACGCTCAGAGACTGTAACAAAGCCAAACATGACTAAACATATTTATTCAAGACATGTAATTATTTCAGCAAACAGACACAAACTATTATATAAGACATTGTGCCTGTAGCATTGTGTATTGGACTTGACCGAACATATGTTTTCCCAGGATGCACCCAGACATCTGAATATTGTGTGACTATGTTTTTATTGCAGAAAATGAAACATGAACATTCAAGCACAACAACATGCATTATAGCAGTCTGTCAGTTATATGAGTAAATACTCGGTCAATAGATAACCATGTACAATTGCATGACGGTTCCTGTGAAAGGGAGATGTAATGTATGTAATGTATGCACACATAACTAATTAACCCAAGGACGCTGGTATGACGCGTGTCCTGATAGGGGCACTGGGCTGATATCGAAACCTAATAAACCCTTGTTAACCAGACTCCAAAGTGTCCACATCATTACAATTGACAATGTTTTGAATTTGCAGGTACGCGCAGTGCAAAACGTCAGTTTTATTAAAAATTTATAGAAATGCAGAAGACTAAGCATATAACTTTAATATAATCTTTTTGTTAAACATTTGATCTGCTTCTATGCCAAACGGTTTGTTTCTAAGTTATGTGGGTCTTAGAAATATTTCACTTTTTCTGTATGATGATTGCTCACTGCCATTGAGTTTGCAGTGTGCCTGTGTGTCATCCTGCAGCCAAGCTGCGCATGCACTGACCTAAATACCTATGCTGACGTCATATGAAATAAGTATATATGTTCCTCTCAGAAAATGACAGAAATTCAAAACCATCGCACTTTGTAACTTTAATCAGAGAAGGCCATGACCTATCACAATGTGTTAAGAGTTGACCTCAGTGGGAGAGCCTGATCAGTAGAGGTAAGGGAACATGAGTGTCCGGATACATCATATCACACACAATTCATGGAGACATTCAAGGACAAATCATCAGAAAAACATTCAAAGCAGGTCAGTAGGTCAATGAACCGGAGTGATTTGCAAGGCGAGTAGACATATGGGGCGTATTTGATTAATCAACTCGGAAGTAATGAGTGAAGTAATGAGTGAAGGGACCAATGGAAGTAATGAGTGAAGGGACCAGACGGGATGGCCGAATGAGTTGAGCATCCGTCTCCCATTTTGGTAAATCGTGGGATTCGAAGCCACAGGTTTGAACCCTGGTCGAGTCAAGTCAATGACTTAAAGATTGATACTTGTCGCTTCCTAGCCAGGTGCTTGGCATTAATGGGATAGGGAAAGGACTGGTTAGCTCAGTGTCAGGATAATGTGACTGAGTTGGATATCGGGTCATGCTGCTGGGGGCCTGGTCTCCCAGTAGGACAGCACTATAAACTCACCATGAGTGCGAACTGTCACATGTCGGTACCCATCCTGATATGACCTTAGATGTTGGCAGGACATAAAACTCCAACAACCAACCAACTAGTGATGAAGGGCATAAGTAGTGCTAAAACTGTGTCAATATGTAGAACTCCGGCTGGTGGGTGGTCAAGTTTGTTTTGCCCTCTCGGTGGCTAGAAGACGAATGATGGTGTTGGCTGTAAATGAGTGGGCAGTTTCCATGGGCAGCTGTATATGGCACTGGCGAGGCGGCCCATGATTGGCCAACGCATGTAGGTATGGGAACTGCGGGTCCTGTGAGAGGGTGCTGGCTGTTTTGTGGCGCACGTCTTCTCCCCCCCCCCCCCACCCCCCCAATCTATACATAATACCAAACAGTGGTTCCGTTTAGGTTCATTCTGATCACTACTCCTCTGTTAATTGGCGCTGCCAACGCTCATCAACGTATTCCACTGATGCTTCATATGTCTGGATTGTTAATAGCATGTTCTTTGTACCTACCAAACATATTTCATATTAATTTTGATGTTTTTTTACTAACTTTGGTCACTTCGACCAGAGGTGCATTCATTTTGAGTCACGTACCCACGAGTGGTGTTAACTCTGCTATTAGATAGTACCACCGATATGGTCTACCACCTAAGGGTACAGATGGATTCCACCATATGATGGCATATATATTGAAATGGGGCTGTGTATGAATCCGGAATGTAGCAGAGAATGTAGATATATATATAGTCTCTGAATATAGTGAGAGAGCTTGAATATATATATATATATATATATATATATATATAATGACAGTTCAACACAATATTGGTCATGGGATTGATCCGGAGCCTCGATTTAACCCATGCACAGCATCGGCTAAAGCTAGTTCCAGCGATGCTCACCCACGTCAATCTTGTCGGAAATGATTAGAAAGATTCCTTATCACGTGACAATTAACAGTGCCATTGAAATCGCTATGCAATGTAATAAAACTATGCTTGGTTAGTTGAATGAAGTACTGATGAGAGCTCGACTGTGATATGACTGACATCTCTAGAAGGCTGGTATCTGGAGGTTGACTGATTTGACTAACGAATCACCAATCACAGGCAGCTTATCACAGCAGAAGAAGAAAAACAGAAAAATAACAAGAAATGGTGAAACACTTGCGGGTTACTCTGACACAAATATATTTGGTTAGCAAAGTGTGGCAAGAAGTTGTATCAGAAAACCAAGAGAGGTTTTGTGCATTATTTTTATTCTTCCATACAGGCAACAAGGTTGGTTGGTTGTTGGAGTTTTATGTCCTGGCAACATCTAAAGGCATATCAGGATGGGTACCGACTTCTGACAGTGCGCACTCATGGTGACTTTATAATGCTCCCCCACTGGGAGACCAGGCCACTAGCACCATGACCTGATGTCCCACTCAGTCACATTGTCCTGACACTGAGCCAACCAGTCCTTCCTTATCCTATTAATGCCGAGTGCCTGGCTAGGAAGCGACACATATCAATTTTAAAGTCATTGGTTTGGTCGACCGGGATCCAAATTCCCTACCTTCTGCGCATGAGGCCCGCGATCTTCCGATTCGGCCACCGTACCCGGTACACGAAAATAGTTGGATGAGATATCCTCTGACTGGTACTCCTAAAGGCCCCTCTGTTTAATCACGCGAGTAAAATAAGAAGTCGTAACATAAATCAAAATTCTGACCGACTGGAGGACAGTTAGCAGAGGGGGCACTGATTGAAGGCAGGAAGTCGGCGGACTAGGTGACTCAGAGACTGGCAGGCGAGACATCACAGATGGCACAACGCCAACCAGCTCGCAGTGTAAATAATAAGTACCTAAATAATATGTGCATAACCCGTTATACGATATGAAATAATCCATAAACACGAGAATCTATGCATTCATGTTTTGTTAAGATGAAAATGGAAAATATTGCACCTAGAGCGGGAATCGAACCCACATCTCTTATATTCCGTGCCAATATGCTAACCATTACACCACGTGGGATCCCTGGGCCCATATGCATGACGCAGTGTTAGCGAGCCAAAACTGGTTTTGGCTGGGATTTGTAGGTTAGCGGCGAAAAGTCAGTATGCAAGGATCGGTGTTACGCAAAGACACCGAGTTTAAGATCGGGTAGGCTAACACCACTCCGTAGCAAGTTTAAGGGCAGTGTTAGGTATCGATTAGGCCCAAATCTATTCATTGCTATGATCTAATTCTGTTATTTAGAATCATGAATATTCACTCGGGCGTTGAAATCATATTTAAGAGAATAATATACCCCAAAAGTGAAATTAAACCCAAAATCGAAGCGATATTAACGCCGCCGCTACATCGGCGGCGATACTCATATTGTCGAATGTAAACAAAATGCACAAATCTATTCACTGCTACAATCTAATTCTGCTATTTAGAATCATGAATATTCACTTGGGGGTTGAAATCATGTTTATTTAACAGAATAACATACTCCATAAGTGAAATTCGGTCAAATTAAACCCAAAACATGCACAGTGTACGTACACGTAGCCACTGACACTGTCACTGCCGGACTAAACACCCAAATAGCGGTGCTCGCCAGGAACAGGCTCAGTGGGATTCCCCAAATCTATAAATAACTGATATGTTAGTTAACACCACCGCACTTTGGCTCCGTACATACCCCATGGCCCATTTCGGCACACCGGTGTTAGGTTTCCCGGCGGCAGCTCTTAACACCGGAGCCGGTAAAAACTTGTTCATGCATACGGCCCCACTGGTGCCACCACACTACCCATGCCCACCTATCTATGCAGCTCCTTCCATAAGAGGTCAAAGGAAAGTTTGTTTTATTTAACAACGCCTCTAGAGTACATTGAATTTTATCATTGGCTATTGGATGTCAAACATACGTCACTCTGAAATATTTCTTTGGAGGAAACCCGCTGCCACCGCATAGGCTACTCTTTCCGATAAGCAGCAAGGGGCCTTTTACATGCATTTTCCCAGACAGGACAGCACATATCACAGCCTTTGATGAACCAGGAAAATAGTCCAAACAGCAAATGTGTCCACTGAGCAGGATCCATCGGATGAACCACACTTTCACAGGTGGACACTCTAACGCCGGAGCTACGTCCCGCTCCCCCATAAGAGGTCAGCGCATACTACTACAATAGTGATTGCCTCGTCAAAATAGTGATCATGGCGTATTTAAATAGTGGTGGTTTTTTTTCTGTATCATGATCACCACACTTGGCTATATTTTCCCGCTATGGGTCACGTGGGTCCTGAGAGGATTTTGTAGTAAAGCTCCTCTCCCTCCCTCACTCCCCCTACCCCCCCTCCTTCACTCTCCCTCCCTCCCCTCACTCCCCTTCCTCCCCTCACTCCCCCCATTCACTCCCCCGTCCCTCCCCTCACTCCTCTCTTCCTTCACTCCCCGTCCCTCCACCACACTACTCTCATCCGCCCTCACCCTCACTCACTCCCCCGTCCCTCCCCTCACTCCTCTCCCCCCACTTCCCCGTCCCTCCCCTCACTCCTCTCCCCCCACACCCCCGTCCCTCCCCTCACTCCTCTACCCCACACTCCCCACTTCACTCCCCCCTCCTCACCCCCCAGTCAGCTCCCCCTCACTCCTCTCCCCCCACTCCCCCGTCCCTTCCCCCTCCACTCCCCTCCTCCACAATCCCCGTCCCTCCCCTCCCTCCTCTCCCCCCACTCCCCCGTCCCTCCCCTCACTCCCCCTCCACTCCCGTCCTTCCTCCTCCCCCCACACCCCACTTCACTCCACCTCCCTCACCCAGTCAGCTCCCCCTCCTCTCACTCCCCTACTCCCTCCCTTTCCCCCACTCCCCTCCACACTCCACCCATGCCTTCACCCCTTCACACTGACACTCCGAAGCAAATTCAATACAAGGCCCCACTGCAGTAACTATTCCCCGATCTCATTAGAACCCTACATGCCTAGCAACGACCTTACAACAGTTTATTTATTTTATGAAACAATGAAATTATAATTATTTATGTTATTCCATCAAACGATAACTTTGTACATAGTTACTGTAAAGTAGCAAATAGAAAATTTACACACATTATTCTATTCTATGAAACAGTAATGTGTATGCCGATTACTTATACTATCAAACTGAAGATGCACACATATTTACTTGACTATCAAACAGTAATTATATTCATATTTATATATGTACTATCAAACAGTTAATTTATACATATTTACTTTACTATCAAACAGTAATTCTATTCATATTTAAATATTTACTATCAAACAATTAATTTATACATATTTACTTTACAATCAAACAGTAAATCTATTCATATTTACATATTTACTATCAAACAGTTAATTTATACATATTTACTTTATTCTATCAAACAGTAAATTTATACATATCTACCCTATACTCTTAAATGATAAATGTATAATATTTAGTCTGTACTATCGAACAGTAAACTAACACATATTAACTTTATTGGATCAAACAGTACATTTATACATATTTACTTCATACTCTTAAACAGTAAATACATATCAAACAGTATCTAATCTATGCATCAAAAACTCAAAACGACCAGATTATGTACCTTTAATTTAACCTATGAATCACACCCCCCACCACCACCACCTCTCGCCCCTCCCTCCCTCCTTCCAGTAACATACCAAGACTGTCAACCAATCCCATCACATGCCACCAGAACTTCGCCTTGGCAGAACCAAGACATGCTGTAACCAGTCACCTGTATCTAATAGGATCAACCTTAATTCCTTTTGTGAACGCCAGGGGCCGATTCGGTAGAACACGGGCCTCGCGTGCAGTAGATCGAATGTTTGGTTCCAGGTCGAGTCAAGCGAATGACCTATAAAATTGACACTTGTCGCTTCCTAGCCTGACACTTGGCATATTAATAGGATAGGGCAAGGACTGGTTGATTCAGTGTCAGGATAACGTGACTGAGTGGGATATCAGGGCATGGTACTGGTGGCCTGATTTCCCAGTGGGGCAGCATTATAAAGTTGCCATGAGTGCACACTGTCACAAGTGGGTACCCATCCGGATATGACCATAGATGTTGCCAGGATGTAAAACTCCACCAACCAACAACCTTAATTCCCTGCCACCTCACCCAATATAACCAAACCTCATCATTTAGCTTGCAGTCAGGAAACCAACCGTACACCCACACGCCCACACGCCCACACGCCCACGCGCCCACACACCCACGTACCCACGCACCCACGCACTCACGCACCCACGTGCACACGCGCCCACTCACCCACGTGCCCACACGCCCACACACCCACACACCCACACGCCCACGCACCCACACACCCACACACCCACACCCCCACACGCCCACACACCCACGCACCCACGCGCCCACGCGCCCACACACCCAAACACCCACGCACCCACACGCCCACGCACCCCACCCACCCACCCACACCACGCCCCCCACACACCCACACGCCCCACACGACCCACACGCCCACGCGCCCACGCGCCCACACACCCAAACACCCACGCACCCACGCGCCCACGCACCCACCCACCCACGCACCCACGCACCCACGCGCCCACGCACCCACACGCACACGCACCCACGCACCCATGCGCCCACGCATCCACACGCTCATGCACCCACGTGCCCACGCGCCCATGCACCCACGCGCCCACCCACCCACCCACACGCACCCACACACCCACCCCCACACAACACCCCCACACGCCCACACCCACACCCACACGCACCCACACCCCACACGCCCACACGCCCACCACGCCACAGCACGCACCACACACACACACACACACCCCCACGCACCCACGCACCCACGCACCCACGCACACACGCACCCACACACCCCACACCCACACCCACGCACCATCGCCCACCCCACCCACCCACACACCAACACGCCCACACGCCCACACTCACGCACCCACACCCACACACGCCACACACACACACAACACACACACACACCCTCACACCCACCCACACCCACACACCCACACACCACACACCCACACCCCCACACCCCACCCCCACACGCACACCCCCACACACCCACACACCCACACACCACACACACACCCACACACCCACACCACACACCACACACCCACACACCCACACACCCACTCACCCACACACCCACACACCCACACACCCACACACACACACCCACACACACACACACACACCCCACATTTCTAGGAACCACGCAATGAGACCAAAGCCTGCGCTGTCTATCAACTACCCACCAGTTGCGTTATTTAGCACTAAATGCCTCACAATTGCATTAAATTCTATTAAAGTTAAATAGTCCGATAAAAACATCAAGTTTTCAAAACCAAAGCAATTATCTAGATTTCATTCTACATATAAGTTGATTGTTGATGGTCTGACACCATGTCAGCAGCAAGGATTCTATTCATGACGAAAAGTTAGTGGTACTTATTCTAGCAGTTTTGCTAAGTGTGCCAGACGCGGTGGCCAATCGGTAGAGCACAGGCCTGTCGTGCGGGAGATCAGGAGTTCAATTCCCAGTCAAGTCAAACCAAGGACTTACAAAATTGATACTTGTTGCTTCCTAGCCAGGCGATTGGCATTAATAGGATAGGGCAAGCACTGGTTAGCTTAGTCTCATGATAATGTGACTGATTGAGATATCGGCTCATCGTCCTGGCAGCCTGATTTCCCAGTGGGGCAGCACTATAAAGTCACCATGAGTGTGCACTGTCACAAGTTGATACCCGTCCTGATATGACCTTAGATGTTGCCAGAATGTAAAACTCCAACAACTAACCAGCTGGTCTGTGGTGGTGGGTGATTAGCGTGTTTAAAGTTGCATAGTCGGATGGATGGTTTTGAGTTTGTCTCATTTTTCTGAGATAAAGATATTAAATTGATTGTCATAGTCTACCTTTGTTTAGTTTGAAGTAACTTTTATTTTAAATGGCTAACTTTTGAGATATTTGAAGTGTAAACATGTAACGGTAGTTTTAGCAAGCACACCAAAACTCTGACACCATTGGCTTCTACAGTAACAGGTTCTATTAAATTGCCTCAATAGTCCCTTCTATGTGGCGACAAAAGTTTAATAAGTGCATCAGTATCAAAGATAGATATGTAGAATTAAAGCTAGATAATTCTTTTGGTTTTGAAAATTTGATGCTTCATCGGACTATGCAGCTTTGAATAATGAATCCAGCACTTGCGGACAGAACTGACATCATCGCAAATTAGGCCCAAAACCAGTAAGTAAGTTAAATATGTGAATGTCATGAAGAGAATGCCCGTTTCAAATGAACTTGATGGATTTGACAGTAAAAGAATATATGACTTTGTTCAGTCTGTAATCACAAGTTGGTGATTTAAAAATTGTTGAAAAACTTCTGATGTAATTAGGAATGTTGGATAGCACCAGAGTAGTATTATTTGTATTAAATGAATGATTAAGGCACTCGGTGGGCGATGCAGTAGTTCTAAAATCGGTATGTAGTAATAATAATAGAACGAAAATACATTGCCAAGAGGGCCCAAAAAACCCGAACATAGGCTACTAAGCATACCAACAAACTATCTATCTGCTTCTAAAATGCAGGCAATCAAATAACTTATCAGCAGCTACTGTTTGGTAAGACAACACCAACACTTCAGCTGGCCAGCATTGAAAACAAGCCTGGGTACCTGGGCTTACATGCTATAGACAGTATAAATACAGCCTCAATAAAAATAAAAAATAAAAATAAAATAAATTAAATGTAATAATTTACGAGCTGGAGATAGACATAGAACATAATGGTTGTTTATTTCTTATCGAAAAAGGCTCAGGTTTGATGCAACAGGTCAATATGATACATAATAACAGTTACGGTTCAATAAGTCAGATAGGTACATATAGTCAAGTATGATATCAGGTATGCAGAACAGTGGTCAGGTATGGCAAAAAGATTGATAACTGGCAGTCCAGAGCATTCCAGGCTTCCCCATCTCGTGTGAGTCAAATGGTTAAGGACCAGGACTCGAACTCTCGACCCTATCGTTACTCCTTAATTAACGGTGTGGGTGGGTGGGTGAAGAAAATGAGAGAGGTGCTGAGATGATGGTGGCTGAGGCAGTTATGTTCAAATTTCAAAAGATTGGCGGCGACGTGACCGTAAGGGTGGGTAAATGCCCGTGTCGCCACCTGGAGGAATTCCGGGAACTACGTTATGCTTTGTAGTGTGTCTTGAGGTTTCTGCTAGGTGGCGCCATGGTACCGAGAGAACTGCTGGTCAATGGAAGAGATCCCAGCCGTCGGTCCTGGCCTATCTGTATGGTGGTGTAAGTCAGTTTGTGTGGTTCCTGTCTCAGCCGTAAATTACCAATACTACGCATAACATCCACAATTATGTCACTTAATATAGGATTACCTTCAGCAACCTGGCCTCTGACAGTGAGTGGTAAGCACTGGTAAGGGGACCAGATGGGATGGCTGATTAAGTTGAGCGTCCGTCTCCCGTATTAGTAGTTGGTGGGATTCGAACCCACGGGTTCGAATCCTAGTCGAATCAAACCAATGACTTAATAATTGATACTTATCCCTTCATAGCCAGCTGCTCGGCACTATTAGGATAGGGCAAGGAGTGGATGGCTCAGTGTCAGATAATGTGACTGAGTGAGATATCAGGTCATGGTGCTCAGCATGGGCTACCAGTGGGGCAGCAGCACACTACCGTCGCCATGAGTGCGCACTGTCACTAGTCGGTACCCGTCCTGATATGACCTTGGATGTTGCCAGGAAGTGAAGCCCCCACAACCAACCAGTGGCAAGGAATAATATATGAGGTGGCCGCTTAGTGTGTAGCATGCTCTGTGGAAAAGGTCTTATAGACGATTTCCACCACCAACCCGCCCTTTTATACTAGTAGCAAGAATTGAAATATCTGGTAGCAGCTCACTGTGCAGCCTGCTCCGTGGAAAAGGTCTTTTAGATGCTTTCTATCACGAACATTTCTGACTGAAGTGATCAGAATTAATGTTAGTTTTGTGTGTGTTTGTATACAGTTGATTAAAGTTGCATAGTCCGATGGTTTTGAATTTCTGTATTTGTTCTGAGATAAATATATTAGATTGATCACTAGTATCTACTTTACATTAGTTCAAAGCTTTTATTTTAAATGGTAAACGTTTGAGATATTTTGAGTATTAACATGGAAAATTAGTTTTGGCAAGCTTGCTAAAACTCTTACACCATAGACTTCTACAGTAACAGGTTCTGTTAAATTGACTCAGTATTATTGCCTTCTATGCAGAAACACATGCTTAAGAAGTGCATCAGTATCTAAGTTAGATATGTAAAATCAAATCTAGATAATAGGTCTGGTTTTGAAAATTTGATATTTCATCGGACTATGCAGCTTTAAACAGGGGAAAGTTCAATCGTGAACCAGTGGTCTTCCTCCTTCCACTGATCCTAGACCTATCCTTGTGATGCCCTGTCCTAGTAATGCGACAATTGTCAGTTTGTTCCCCTGTGGCTAACACTGACAATGACGGAGTGTCAAATTCTCATTCAAGTTCATCGTCACTGCTAAAACCTATTGCCTGTGATTGCTAAAACTGACAACCAACAATTTAATAATCGACAGCTGTTTTCGCTCGTTTAGGAATGCCTTTATGGTGAGGGGAAGGGGGGTGGCGGGCGGCGGGCGGCGGCGGCGGGCGGCGGACGGCGGGCGGCGGGCGGGGCGGCGGCGGGCGCGGGCGGCGGGCGGCGGGCGGCGGCGGCGGCGGCATATCTCAATTCAGATTAATCACAATCATCAACTGACTACATTCTGACCAACTAATACAATGGACTGCGCGGGCGAGGGGCGGAGGGGGCGGAAGGGGCGGAAAGGGGGTCGGAGGCGGAGGAGGGGGCGGAGGAGTGGGAGGGGCGGAGGGGGTGACGCCACGGAGAGGAGGGGAGCGGCGAGCACAAGGAGGGGCGGATGCGGAGGAGCGGCGGAGAGAGGCGGAGGCGCGGAGAAGGCGAGGCGGCGGAGAGGCGGAGGCGGCGAGAAGGCTCACACACCCGGCGGCGGGAGGGGTCGGAGGGCGGTAGAGGGGGGGCGGAGTGGGCGGAGTAAGGCAGAAGGCTCGACGTGGGCGAGGGGCGGAGGGGCAGAGGGGCATAGGGGGCGAGGAGGCAGAAGTGGAGAAGTCGGAGTGGGCGATAGGCGGAAGGCACGAAGTGGGCGGAGGGGGGACCGAGAGGGGCGAGTGGCTGGAGGGGCGTATGGGTGGAGGGGGGAGGGCGGAAGGGGAGAAGGAGGAGTGACGTGCAGGTAAGCACCAGGGGTGGAAGGAGCCGAGGGGGCGGTGAGGGGATGGGGGCGGAAGGAGGGGGCGGAGGGGGAGGAGCGGCGCAAGGCGGCGAGGAGGCGAGGAGGCGGAAGGGGGGAGGGGCGGAGGGGGGGAGCGGAGGGGCAGGAGGGGGCGGGTAGGGGGCGGAAGGGGCGGGAGGGGGCGGAAGGAGGGGCGGAGTGGGCGGAGTAGGCGGAAACGAAGTGAGCGGAGGGGGCGGAGGGGACGGAGTAGGCGGAAACGAAGGGGGCGGAGGGGGCGGAGGGGGCGGCAGGCGTGGAGGGAAAAGACGACAGGGGCCGGGTTGAGAGAGGCAGAAAGGAGCGGAAGGAGTGGTAGGGGAGTGGCAGGGGTGGAGAGGGGAGGGGAGAGGAGAGGAGAAGGGGGGAGGGGGAGTGTAGGGGAGGGGAGAGGAGGGGAGAAAGGGGAGGTGGAGGAGGGAGGGGGAGGGGAATGACGTCAGAATAAGTACGTTACCGGAAGTGCACGAACTAATCAATCAGATTATTCGATTATACTTCAGGTCGTTGAAGCAGCAGTCGTTCAGTTTTAGCGCCCCTGGTTCTTTTCCGCACCCACAGGACGACTTGATGTCATCGGGCAAATAAACGCTGTCGACATGTTGCTTAAATAATTTCTCCAGTGTCACGTCATTTCCAGCCTCACTTTGAAAAAAAAAGAAAGACAAATTCTTATGACATAATTTGTCTTTTGAATACGGCGGGCTTGTCTTATGCATTCTGGGGGAGTCCCACCCCCACCCCACCCCCCACATACACTCACCCTCCCCGTATCTACACCTCCTGTGCATTCTGGGCGGACCGAGCAGTCCCCCCGTCGTACCCCCCAAGCCCCCCCCCCCCTCTTTACACCTCCCAAATATAACTACACACAAACAACTAACACACCAACACACCAACATACCAACACACAAATACACAAACACACAAACAAACACAAACACAAAAACACAAAAACACAAAAACACACAAACACACAAACACACACAAACACACAAACACACAAACACTTCCTTCTCTGTCTAATATTGACAAGGTGCAAATGGAGAGTCCTCGACACTACACACACACGCACACGAAAGATTAGACTGTGGGGTTCGAACGGTAGTCGAGTCAAACCAATGATTTAAAACTTGATATGTGTGGCTTTCTAGCCAGGCACTCGGCATTATTAGGATAGGGCAAGGACTGGTTGGCTCAGTGTCAGGATAATGTGACTGAGTAGGATATCAAGTCACGGTGCTGGTGACCTGGTCTCCCAGTGGGGCACTATAATTATTAATTTGCCATGAGTGCGCAGTGTCACAAGTCGGTACCCATCCGGTTATGACCGTAGATGTTGCCAGTACGCAAAACTCCAACAACCAACCAACCACACCCACACACACGCACACACACACGCAACACAAATGTGTGTCATTAACAAGATAATCAGATGACATTTGCGACACTCAATCACTTCCGGTAAGAAAAATAAAGCGCGGGAAAAGGAGAGAGTCCAGATGCGTTTCCCGCCACTCAGCAGACGACAATGAACGACAAAGGGCGGCAATGGCGGCCATCAATCATTGCGGCGTAGTCAGCGTCTGGAAGCGGAAACGACGCCGTTCCAACCTGGCGAGGCCTGTAGAGGGCGCCCCGACACTCACCGATAACTTACACCTGTCGTCTGCTGGAGTGAAATGTCGTCTGCTATCAATCAGCTTTGTTTATTTTTTCACTGAAAGTCGTCTGTTTTCACTAAGGGAGTTTGGTTAGCTGGGTAGTCTTGGTTACAGGCTGGTTCGGTAATGGCGGGAAATGGTGTCTGTTTGTGACCTTAAGTTTAAAGGGGAACGATACATGATGAACGAGTACGATTATTAGCGCCCAGAGGAGGACCTCATCGCACCGCCATCTCCATCATTTAGTAAAGGACCCAGTCAGTAGAGGGTTCCCCGCCATTCACCGTTAACATACACCTGTCGTCTGCTAGGCCGAAATGTCTGCTATCAATCAGTGTTGTTTATTTTTTCATTAGAAGTTGTCTGTTTTCACTAAGGAAGTTGAATTAGATGCGTAGTCTTTGTTACAGGCTGGTTCGGTAATGGTGGCGAGTAGCGATCAGATAGTGCAATTATGCTTTATAGTGCTGCCCAACTGGGAGACCAGGCCGCTGGTACCATAATCCGATATCGCACACATTCACATTATCCTGACACTGAGCTAACCAGTCCTTGTCCTATCCTATTAATGCCAAACGCCTGGCTAGGAAGCGACAAGTATAAATTGTATAAGTCATTTGTTTAACTCGACTGGGAACCAAACTCCCGATTGCGTGCCTGTGAGGCCCACGCTCTGCCGATTCGGCCACTGCGCCCGGTAGATCGGGATGAGTGAATGGATAGGGTCTTTCATCCGAACAGATTGTTTAATTAATTGTTGTTGTTTTTATGCCATGTTCACAGCGAAGGCCATATTCACGGGGAGAAGCGTTACACTTTTATCACTTCATTCTGTCATATTATTATTATCCAACCATCACTTTTACACAAAATGTAAAAGCAAACAATCAATCACGTGAGAAATGACAGCTGAGGGTGCGTTGTGATTGGTTGTTTTTTCGGGGTGTGTGTTGTGTGGTTAGGAGTGAAGGGGTGTGCTGTGATTGGTTGGTTTTGGAGGTGTGTGTTTTTGTGGTTGTCAATGATGGGAAGAGGGAGGAGCCAGTCGGTAGTGAGTGGCAGGATTGACCCCCGTCCCCCCCCCCCCCTACGCATGGGATGGGGAAGGGGGGGTTACGTTGCCACCGGTGTGTCCCGCAATGACAGCAAATAAGCCCCAACTCATTCACCACAATGACAGCAATGACCCTAAATGAGCACCAACTCATTCAACACAATGCCAGCAATGACCCCAAATGAGCCCCACCTCATTCAACACAATGCCAGCAATGACCCCAAATGAGCACCACCTCATTCAACACAATGACAACAATGACCCCAAATGAGCCCCACCTCATTCAACACAATGACAGCAATTACCTCAAATGACCCCAACTCATTCAACACAATGACAGCAATGACCCCGAATGAGCCCCAACTCATTCAACACAATGACAGCAATGACCCGGAATGAGCCCCAACTCATTCAACACAATGACAGCAATGACCCTGAATGAGCCCCACTCATTCAACACAATGACAGCAATGACCCCAAATGAGCCCCACCTCATTCAACACAATGACAGCAATGACCCCAAATGAGCCCCATTCATTCAACACAATGACAGCAATGACCCAAATAAGCCCCAACTCATTCAACACAATTATAGCAATGACCCCAAATGAGCCCCACCTCATTCAACACAATGACAGCAATGAACCCAAATGAGCCCAACTCATTCAACACAATGACAGCAATGACCCCAAATGAGCCCCACTCATTCAACACAATGACAGCAATGACCCAAATGAGCCCCAACTCATTCAACACAATTACAGCAATGACCCCAAATGAGCCCCACCTCATTCAACACAATGACAGCAATGACCCCAAATGAGCCCAAACTCATTCAACACAATGACAGCAATGACCCCAAATGAGCCCACACTCATTCAACACAATGACAGCAATGACCCCAAATGAGCCCCACCTCATTCAACACAATGACAGCAATGACCCCAAATGAGCCCCACTCATTCAACACAATGACAGCAATGACCCTGAATGAGCCCCAACTCATTCAACACAATGACAGCAATGACCCCAAAGGAGCCCCACTCATTCAACACAATGACAGCAATGACCCCAACTGAGCCCCACTCATTCAACACAATGACAGCAATGACCCTGAATGAGCCCCAACTCATACAACACAATGACAGCAATGACCCCAAATGAGCCCCACTCATTCAACACAATGACAGCAATGATCCTGAATGAGCCCCAACTCATTCAGCACAATGACAGCAATGCCCCCGAATGACCCCCACTCATTCAACAGAATTACAGCAATGACCCCAAATGAGCCCCACTCATTCAACACAATGACAACAATGACCCCAAATGAGCCCAACCTCATTTAACACAATGACAACAATGACCCTGAATGAGCCCCAACTCATTCAACACAATGACAGCAATGACCCCAAATGAGCCCCACTCATTCAACACAATGATGGCAATGACCCAAATGAACCCCACTCATTCAAGACAATGACAGCAATGACCCCAAATGAGCCCTACTCATTCAACACAATGACAGCAATGACTCCAATTGAACCCCACCTCATTCAACACAATGACAGCAATGACCCCAAATGAACCCCAACTCATTCAACACAATGACAGCAATGACCCCAAATGAACCCCAACTCATTCAACACAATGACAGCAATGACCCCAAATGAGTGCAACCTCATTCAACACAATGACAATAATGACCCCAAATGAGCACCATCTCATTCAACACAATGACAGCAATGACTCCAAATGACCCCAACTCATTCAACACAATGACAGCAATGACCCCAAATGAACCCCACCTCATTCAACACAATGGCAGCAATAACTCCAAATGAGCCCCACCTCATTCAACACAATGACAGCAATGACCCCAAATGAGCCCCAACTCATTCAACACAATGACAGCAATGACCCTGAATGACCCCCACTCATTCAACACAATGACAGCAATGACCCCAAATGAGCCCAACTCATTCAACACAATGACAGCAATGACCCTGCATGACCCCCACTCATTCAACACAATGACATCAATGACCCCAAATGAGCCCCAACTCATTCAACACAATGACAGTTATTATGAAGGTAAAATCATGTCATCAACCATGAAAATTGTGCCAAAAAAGAAAACAAATCTACGTAAAATGCAATGCCAATGGTATCATTTTTACAATTTACACCCTAACAACATCTGAGGTCAAATCAGTACGGGATTGAGTGAAGATGTGATTGGTTTGATCGCATTTACTAACTATTCATCGGACCAGAAAAACGCACTGTTAACTAAGCGTATACAGTGGTACCCCTCTTTAGCAGACAACTCTGCTTTCAGACCGATGTTGTCCTGACACAGCAAGTGACTGATCATCGGGAGAGACAGTCAGATGTGACAAATTACAATTTGTGCATTGAAAAATTGCTTGCATATTGGGAAAGAGGTTTTTCAATCACAGGGGTCGCTGATGACGAGATACTACTGTAGGTAGAATCTTCATCATCATCATCATCGTCATCATCAACCAGATGGTGTGGCCGAATGAGTTGAGCGTCCGTCTCCCACTTCGGTAGATTGTGGGATTAGAACACCTGGTTTAGTCAAACCTTTAACCGTCGGGCTATTCCACCCCCGCTTAAGGCGACCCTACGTGTTAATATAAATAATTGTTTCCATGTGAATGACTTGTGCCTCCTGCAGCCGGTTGTCTGTCACCCTGCCAGCCTGACCCTTGACTAGCATTGCCCGAGGTGGAGAGTTCGACTCCTGACAGACCATGAGCAGAAGGCCCTTAATTAAATAAGATTATAGAGCAATCCAAATAGCAATCTGAAGTTGACCATAGCGGTTAATAATATAAGTCTGGAGGACAGTAAAGAATGCATGGAACGTTCATGTCACTTCTTAGGAGCTCACCATTTTATTCTTACCTCTTACTAACAGAATGAATTTAGCAATATAACTTATGTTATGATTTAAATATAGTTCAACAGTGGAATGTATGTTATAAGTCAAATCCCCTCCCATATAATTAAGTTAAATAAGTTTGGAATTTCGACAATAAAAGCCTAAATATCGGCTAAAACATCGGAGCGTGCAAAAACACGTCTGATGGGTCTGGGTCCGAACGCCCGACCTTCTATCGTTGCTAGGATAGTCACAATTGACGTATCCAAGCAACGCTTTACAGCAGGGAACCCTGCCTCGCAAAATGCGCGCCTGTGCAAAATGCGCGCCTGCGCAAAATGCGCGCCTGTGCAAAATGCGCGCCCGCGCAAAATGAGGTCGAGCAGTCTCGCCCACTTCACAGCCTCCCCAGACGAACAACAGGAACTGATGTTCGTCTAAGAAAGGAAAAGTGGGAGAGACTACCAGGGTTCGCGGCTGTAGCAATAAATAATAAGCGTAATCGCGACCCCGCTTGATCCACGACTATATGGCGTGGAATGCGAGGTACCGCATACTTCCTTCTCGTTGTGTAATTTTTTCGATTTGAGACAAGCCAGCTCTCTGGTCAACAATTTCAGTATTTCACAAGAAATATGTTTGTACTTAAATTCCTTCAAAAACAGTTTTGAATCATTACTTGATCAAATTGAAACTACCAGAATCGACCTTCAATTCTGGTACCGGCCCAACTAAAAATACTGACCCTGTCATAGCTGAATACCCTGCCAGTCAGTCTGGCAATGAAAGAAACTCCACTAGTCACTCGTCATCTGTACAATTGCACACCATCCAATATCACAACCCTTTATCACACACTCCACCATTTTGACACTTGTGACCACACATGTACTACTAACCCCTGGAAGAAAATTCCCTAGCCCAGTTCCCGCGATGAAAGCTAGCTCAATATTTCTCCTCTACCAGTAGCCTATACTGTAAACTCATTACAGCCTCAAAAGTACTCTGGCCGGCGTTACCATAGTAATATCCCTATGTCAAGTCTGTATCACACCGTACGCTAAAAGTGAAGGGTATTTGGAATTCGCTACAGACGACGTTACCCTAAATGTATACAGCTCCAATGACAGGGTCCCCTTTTTCTCTAAAAAATTTGCACCTTGCCTACTAGACAATGACTACTATACAATGACTACATTGTAACCAAAGCCGGAAATTCCCGAAGGAAGTCCGCTTTTGGTTCACACAAAAACAATCTACGGTGCTATTCAAGCGCAAACTCAACCATTGGTAATTTACACTTCAACCAAAGCCGGAAATCCCTGAAGGAACTCCGCTTTTGGGTGACAGAAAAACAATTTACGGCGCCACCGAAGGGCGCACCAGACCATTGTTTTTTTTTTTTTTAGGGAAGTGCTCCATTAGGTAATGTAAGTACAATTTTCGCCTCTGAGGGAGATCAAATAAGGGCGACATTTAATGTTTGTCGGGTCAAACCCAATGAAGGCCAAAACACGTACCGACGCGCACGGTCGTGCGAGACGAAACTGTACCCAAAGTAAATGCAAGCATAAGTAAATGTGTGCATTTGTCAGTTTGCCCACAGCCTGATTCGCAAAAGTTGTACTTTCTCGCCAATATGCGCACGCGCATATATTTCTTCTTGTAGCAATGGGATAATACTGGAGGGACACATTCCTGGTTTGATGGCCGGTGGGCCCCGTATATATAAAAATACTCCTCACCGGATTACTATTGGGCACCGCATCCAATTAATGATACTCCCGACCGTAGCGTCTTTAGGCATCGTATGCCGGCACACTCCCTTCGATTGGGCCACGCATGCCGTCACACTCCTTACCCGGTAATGTCTCTACTCGCAGTGTGTTCCCTTATTTGCGCCGTCACATTATCTAGTCTGATCTACATCAATGGTTTGATGGCCGGTGGGCCCCGTATATATAAAAATACTCCTCACCGGATTACTATTGGGCACCGCATCCAATTACTGATACTCCCGACCATAGCGTCTTAAGGCATCGTATGCCGGCACACTCCCTTAGATTGGGCCACGCATGCCGACACACTCCTCACCAGGTAATGCCTCTCAGCGGGTTTTGCGCCACTGCGCATATATACCCGTTTCTTCCATATGTGATACATTCGGCTTGGCGAGCCACTAAATGCGAATCCAAGCAGCGATCCTGCGTGCCTTTTGCATCGACAGGTCGAGGCCGGAGTTTCTTACTCTCTGAGCTCTGTGTGGTATGTGTTTTGGTGGTGTAGGTGTATGGTGTGTGTCTGTGGTGTGGGTGTAGGTGTGTGGTGTGGGTGTAGATGTATGGTGGGGGGGTTTAGGTGTGTGGTTTGGGTGTCAGGGGTACCAACCAAAGCATTACAGAGACCGGCATGGATTATCAAAGATTTTAAATACAGATTTATCGCACAGATCAAGCCCCCGGGATCTCAATGGGGGTGTGTGCCGTCACATCAATGAACCACTGTTACATAAAATGTACCATGGCAAGGCACAAAAGCCTGCATATACGCGTACATCACATAAAATGAAAGCTGAATCTGTTAAACATAATATAGCTATCTAATACGTGGTAAGAGTTACTATCCTTTAATTTACATATAAATTTTAATTCTCAGACTACAGAGATAGAAATTTAATAATATACAATATACTTAATAAACGGCACCGTGTAACCTTACTGATGGTCTGTATAATAATTTAACATGTGCTAACTAGTAATAGGACTGATGTCCTTTAAGTAAATATTTCGTCCTAGTGACAAGAATAACAATCCAAAACACGATGATTTCTCAGGATGGCCGATAATAATGAGGGGCACACCCCTAGTAGCGGCAATGGCTATCGCCGACGCACCACACTACCAGAAAAAAATTTGAAATAGCTAATGCGGGTATCCAAAATTGGGTCCTAGTGTGGCCAGGGGTACCGGGCACACACTCTGAGGGGACACCCGCCCACTCACTCGGTTGTAAACTGATAGCGAATATACGATTGTTACACTAATCTGACCCAATACGGGGTCAATCACGAGCCGTGAACGGTCCGGCCGTGGGAGTAGATATTTAAATATACAAATACTTCAGCACAGTTAAGTTGTTAGCAATACAGACTTTAGGAAATGCGAACACACGAGGCCTCGTAGAGGTCTCGCATGGATGTAATATAGCGACAATGCTAAGGTATCACATCAATGTTACTTTCTAGTGAAATTTGTTCTATAATAATCTGCAAAATTTGTTCTATAATAATCTGCAAAATTTGTTCTATAATAGAATTTGGAATAATCCCTACCCTTGCACACGACCAAACAGGACACCTTAATACTCTACTTGTAGCCCTAATTTATTTGCATCCTTGTTAACATCTAAGCTTGTGGTACCTGTTCCTTCATTTACTAAACATATTGAAATACCTCTAGCCACATGGGTAGTTATACAGTAGCTCCTCTAGATGGTTCAATTTTGATGTTTAACCTTATAGATATTTATCTTCACAATCACCATAACAAAAATTCATATAGTAACACTGGTAGTTACTTACACAAATTTAAATGGTTCACTTTTTATGTTCAACTTTATAGAATGTTTATAGTACTTGGATAATACAATTTAAACATATTTACACCTATACACACTTTGGTCTAGTGGTCGGGTATGAAGGGGATTTAATGTTTACATGGGAAAACCGTTACAAATACTTTACCTATAATAGAATTTGGAATAATCTCTACCCTTCCACACAACCAAACAATTCATATTAACATTTCACTCTTATCCCTAATGTACATGTATGATTAACTAGTGGTTATCCCCAGAGATCACGGCTAGTTACTCCTACAATTTTAAATGGTTTAATTTTATGTTTAATTTGATTGAATGTGTATGTCTATTTCCCCATAAATTAGTTTTAGGCCTATATTCTAGAAAATTTTGAAAACCAAGCTGGTGCCCTCAGAGAGAAGAACCGGTTCAGTAAATGATTGTTAAGCTTCATAGTTTAGAGACATACATATTCAATGCTCATTTTGAATCAGTTTAACCATGAAGAATATATTCAACATGAAGAACATTCCCTTCGCGCGTATCTAAAATAAATTTGCTGTCTAATCCCCTGGCAGTAGTTGGACCCACCGTTAACCAACCTATGGCAATAGTTGGACCCACCGTTAACCAACTTATTTCCCCACCAGGGTATCATAAATAAAGGAGGGGCTCCCCTGGCAGTAGTTGGACCCACCGTTAACCAACCTTATGGCAATAGTTGGACCCACCGTTAACCAACTTATTTCCACCCACCGTAAACTCCTCCTACAGCCAATTGACCCAAACAATTCTAAAGCGTCGATTCCATAATACTGAACACTGGCTTTTTCAATCAATTCATGGTTGAACCGTGAATACACGGGCCACCCCGACACCCTGAACCGCATTTAACAAGGGGAAACCCATAAATGACAAATACCATCAAAATACACATACAGATACATATGGTTAGATTGTGTGGTTATATCTAATGGACTGAGGTGTATTTTGTTTACTTTTCAAAACCCCAACAACATGCGGGGCAGAAATGTTAGCCACAAATAAAACATAATACAAACATAACATGTGTATCCACCATTTAATAATTTATTCAAGTGGTTGGTTACGAAGAGGTGTCTACATTTACCTTAATAAAACAGTTAGAAATGTTCTAGTTTACACAGATAACATTTTGAACATTCCTGTGTCCTTCCAGATGACCAAATATAAACATTTGCTATATTTTAGTGCCAGTTTTTTATATTTACTATAATAGGTGTACCAACCACAGGCTGTTTCCCTCTGGAAGAAAGCAGCCTGGGGAAAATTGCTATTATTTTGATAATTAAAACAAATTGTAGAATGTTCACATATATGTTTACTCTCATAGAAACCTGGTTAGTTTGATTTTTATTTAAATTTAAGTTTAGGGTTAATATGTTACAATTTGATTTGGCCCCATCCCCTTGTGTACCAGTTTAACCGTGAAGGCTTACAAGGATTCTGTGGTGTATTTTACTTTTCTCTACCAACATGTATGATGTAAATATATGTTTGCAGGGGTTTTTGACCTATAATTCTAAATCTGTTTTTACCACAATGCCTAGATTAGTGCTTAGGCTCACAAGGGTGTTGTGGTATATTTTCAATTGGTTTTACCAACATGTAAGGTTTTAATTAAATTTTTACTTCATGAAATCACCCAGAAATCAATAGGTTACAATACTCAATATAAAAGGTGCTCAAAAGAAACGCCAGCGGCCTAACTGATTCCCTGCTCTACAACCAATATACCAATAATATATGACATACAATATTACAAACTATATACAAATCAAGGTGTATTTTTAATGTTGTGGTGTATTTTACAAGATAAAAATATAAGTGTATGATTTAAATAGTCCCTGCATATTATATAGTTCCGTGAACCCATCCCCGTAAATAGAATATTCCCAAAACAATACCTAATGTGATGCCCTCGTCCGGATTCTGGGGGTGGCCGCTGCTCATCCTGCGAATCCCACTGTCACTGCTGGCTGGTGCTATTTGCGGGTGGCCGTTGGTCGCCCCACGGATCCAGCTCGTATTCAGCTCGTAGTGTATGCTGGATCGGCTAACCGCGGGTGGTTGCTGCTCGCCCCACAAATCCAGCTCGTAATTTAGGCTGGATCAGTTAACCGCGGGTGGTTGCTGCTCACCCCACAAATCCAGCTCGTAATGTATGCTGGATCGGTTAACCGCAGGTGGCCAATGCGAATCCCGCGAATCCAGCTCTCACTGCCGGCCGGACTTGTCAACCGTGTGTGGCCACCGTGAATCCCTATCTCCTCGTCCTGTCATCGAGCGGTTGATATGGTGTGTGCGTCTAAATGTTGTGTGTATGAAATATAAATAGGTTTACATTAATTAGAGTTTATATTATTATATTTATTCAGAAATACAAAGCATGTAGCTCACTGGCCTAATACAAGCACATAAATGAATTGAGCAGAGAATCAGGTTACCTAGAGCATTTTAGAGGATATTTTAGATATATAATAGTTTACTTTACCCCATTACATTATTATAGAAATTCAACCACGCACCCCAGATAAGCGAAAATTCGACGGATGGACTATCGCCCTATGTAATCAGTGGTGGTTGGATATATAATAATTTACTTTACACTCATTACTATACAGTGACAGATGCATACTTGATATGAGTTGAACAGAGAATCATGACAGAAAGAACACAAGATTTTATAATATAAATGCACCCATTTTACAGATAGTCATTACAGTGACATACACACAGTTACATACATATATATATCATGCTGTGTATATGAAACCAATGGTGATCATGACAGCTATTGGTGGTACAGCTATGCCTATGGTAGGCAGTTAATGCACAATTGTCTTTGTATTATAACTTTGGTGGGGCATATTTCTGGGTTTCTTGTATAATGTTACTTTTCAATTTAAATGTCTAGCACAGTAGAAGGCCTATAATATTTAAATTTTGTGAATAAACACAAAACAAATAACAGCAGCAAACCAGCAGTATTTGATAGTACATTAAAATTACTTTATATGAGTTGAGCATAGATTCAGGTTATTTAGAGCAATTACCATTTCTTAGATATATAATAGTCATACAATCACACAACTCATTTGAACAGAGAATAAGTTACTTAGAGCACTTTTAGCTAACATTTTAGATATATAATATGAACAGTGCAATACAGATAATATATAAATAAATGGTAAGATAACATTCTAAATGTAACTATATTGAAATAAATATGCAAAAGTCAACAGTAATTTTGGAATTAAAACAGTAATTTCGGAATTAAAAGTAACATTAATAGCTTAATAATGCCAGAAATATGAAGTTTAAACATAACACGACGAAAAACGGCCGAATAAAATCGATATCGTCGTCATATCACCTTAGTATTAAACTACAACTTTGCAAATATGATATATATTAATGAATATGACAAAGTAAACCGGAATTATGTATTAAAAGCAACCGTAATGGCAAAATAATTCCGAAAATATGAAATAAAGAAACACGACGAAAACGGTCGAATAATATCGACATCGTCGTCATATTCCTTTAATATAAACCAAAAACGATTCGGAATGCATGAATATGAATGAATATAACACAAATAAATCAAATGTGGGTTAAAAGTAATTTTAAATATTACATAAAAGCTGTCTGGATTATTCAAACGAATCAAGTCTTCCAATCCTCCAAAAGATACCCTGTTGCCAGATAACTGCAATTTGTTTATCAGTCTCTTAGTAACCATGCGCGAATTGTTGATGGTTACTGCATTTCCTTCATGCGCAAATTTCTCTCCCAGGCGTGCAATTTGCGCGTTGAGTTTATTTCCACAAAATCCACCCGCAAATTGCGTGTTGATTTTATATTATTACAAAAACCATCCGAAATGCATAAATATGACGAAATAAAGACAAAATATATCAATTTGGATGGACAGAAACATTAATATGACAAAATCAAGCCTAAATTTGGAATTAAAAGTAAGATTAATGCAAATAATAAGACAGTTTAACAAAAACACACCGAAAACGGCCGAGAGCAAGTAAACAGCCTGAGCCTTGACACGTCTGCCTAACGACTCCCACCCTTCACCATCACCTAGCAACCGTAATCGATTTGTTGATGGAAACTGCCTTTCCTTCATGCGCAAATTTCTCTCGCAGGCGCGCAATTTGCGAGCTGAGTGTACTTCCTCTGCGCAAATTTGCGAGTTCAGTTAATATATTACAAAACCATCTCAAATGGATAAGTAGAACGATAAACTGCAGGAATAGACCCTCATTTTGAATCAACAGTACCAGTGGTGCCAAAATTAAGAAATCTAATAGACAGATCGACGAATACGTCCGTGAAAACCGATCTTATGGTCTTCACGTCCTACCCTGCGTTCCTCCATGTTGTTTGACTTAATATACATAGAAAATCCACCCGATATGCATTAATTGGACAAAACATGTTAAAATAAACCCCACATTTGGAATTAAAGTACTATTAATATGACAAAATAACCCCTAAATTTGGAATAAGTACCAGAATAGTCAAAAATAAGACAGTTTATAGAAAAATGATGAAAACGACTGCGAGAGGCTAATATCGCCGTACCCTGCGTTCGTCATGATATTTGGTTTACTAAAAACAGAAAGTCCTCCCGAAATGCACTAATTAGGCCAAAAATGTCAAAACAAACCCCAATTTTGAATTAAAAAGCCCAAAATAAGACATTCTAATAGAAAAATGAAGGAAATGAATATGAATGGCCAAGTGTCTGGTCTTCATGTCCTACCCTGTGCATGGTTCCTCCAACGACGATCACTCACTGCAGGAGTCTTGCATAATCCAGAGAACATATGAAGGTTACAGATGCAAAAATAAGAGAATTTGTACTACAGTTTAGAAATCCCAATAAATAAGATTAAAAGCCAGAACAAGTGGTGAGCAAAATAAGTGAAATACACAGTAATATCAGTTGATATTAGTGTTTCTTTAACTTATTTCATTTTCCTAATATATTTATATATATATATATACGCTTGTAAATTTAGACAATTTTGGAAATTACAGTTTATGTATACAAAATAAATTAATAGATGCCTAAAAGTGTAAATAGACCACTTTTAGAGATTACATTAGTGTATACTAAATAAATTAATAGAAGCCTAAATGTGTAAAAAGACCACAAGTAAAATTGAAAAGGTAGAGTAATAATAAAAAAAATAATTAAAAAACAGAGCAGCACGTAGCAAACCTGACCAAACAGTCTGAGATCTACTGAACTACCGCCCTAATGCTCCAAAAACGCTTCTGACGTCGCCTCCTGTGCCAGCGACGCGCGTCGTCGCTAGGAAACGATGGAACTAAGAAAAACATGCGGCTAGCGCAAGCAAACTGCAAAGATTCACTAAAAATAGGCCGGCATCAAATGTCGGAGAATCGCAGCAGCAATTTTAATTTAAAACTCTAACCAAATATAATGCACGTATAGCCTTGTATCGGGATAGCTAGTCCACGTCCTGTACGCCTCCTCCAGTCGGAGCGACACAAGGGTACGCCATTATTGTGCCTCTAACGCTCCTCAGGCCACGATTTGCGCAGAAGTTTTAACCGCGGATTCAAGGCTCGCCCCTCGCTGGTTTAAATTAATTAATTAAGGCTAGCCGCAAAATATAACAAGTATACCACGTGGGTGAAGTCATCATTCGAAATAATGCTACCCCGGTACGCCGTAAACTGTCAATATCACGTAATGGAGCATGAAGACAGTGACCGTGCGTCACTGTCAACTCTACCTGAATAATCTATCCAAAAAAATATAAACAATTTCTAAGCATACAGAAGTGAACTAAAAGGTATTACACTCCTTACTATCCTGGTCACGGCACCAGTTTAACCGTCGGGCTATTCCACCCCCGCTTAAGGCGACCCTACGTGTTAATATAAATAATTGTTTCCATGTGAATGACTTGTGCCTCCTGCTGCCGGTTGTCTGTCATCCTGCCAGCCTGACCCTTGACTAGCAATGTCCGAGGTGGAGAGTTCGACTCCTGACAGACCATGGGCAGAAGGCCCTTAATTAAATAAGATTATAGAGCAATCCAAATAGCAATCTGAAGTTGACCATAGCGGTTAATAATATAAGTCTGGAGGACAGTAAAGAATGCAAGGAACGTTCATGTCACTTCTTAGGAGCTCACCATTTTATTCTTACCTCTTACTAACAGAATGAATTGATCAATAAAACCTATGTTCTTAGTTAAATATAGTTCAACAGTGGAATGTATGTTATAAGCCAAATCCCCTCCCATATAATTAAGTTAAATAAGTTTGGAATTTCCATAATAAAATCCTAAATATCGGCTAAAACATCGGAGCGTGCAAAAACACGTCCGATGGGTCTGGCTCCGAAGGCCCGACCTTCTATCGTTGCTAGGATAGTCACAATTGACGTATCCAAGCAACGCTTTACAGCAGGGAACCCTGCCTCGCAAAATGCGCGCCTGCGCAAAATGCGCGCCTGTGCAAAATGCGCGCCCGCGCAAAATGCGCGCCTGCGCAAAATGAGGTCGAGCAGTCTCGCCCACTTCAAACCAATGACTTAAAAATTGATTGTGTGGCTTCCTAGCCAGGCGCTCATCATTATTAGGATAATACAAGGACTGGTTGGCTGAGTGTCAGGATAATGTGACTGAGTGAGATATCAGGTCATGGTGTTGGCGGCCTGGTCTCCCAGTGGGACAGCACTATAAAAGTTGCCATGAGTGCACACTGTTACAATTTGGTACTCGTCCTGATATGATCTTAGATGTTGCCAGGATGTAAAACTCCAACAACCAAATGCCAATCACCATCATCATCATAATCAACCCCTTAACCACAAGAGTTGTTGGGGCACCACAGATGACTTTGAAACGAGTTTTCTCCATTTTCCCTGTTCTTCACTGCCCTCTGGGACTTGCCAAACTCCAGGTCTTCCCGCCTCTTCCATTGTTCACCTTGTCGTCTTCTCATGTTCACTGTGCCTTGAAAGATGGTTTTGGCCAGTCCGGATGAACTGGAAATGTGTAGAATCTTACAAACCATGACTATAGGGAGTCTAGGGGAGATGGACGGGGTAGAGAGGAGGAGGGTATTCAGGTGTAAAGTTAGAACTAAGGAGCGACTGCACATCTTGACGTCTAGTTACGCAATGCTTTATTACCTATCCTTCATGCCACTCTACGCTTGTTGCGTGTGACCCAGGTCCCGATGGGCTGGTTTCCGACCCACCATGCGTCGGTACATACATAACATTTTCCTTTCACAAACAATAAAAGAACAAGACCAATTTGAAGATACAAGAATAAAGCAAGCAACAAAATATAATGAACGAGTTAACAGTTGTTTTCATTCCAGTTCAGATTGTTCGACAGTGTCTGGTTTCACTGTATACTGAACGAGTTAACAGATGTTTCAGTCCAGTTCGGTTTGTTCGGCAGTCTCTGGTTTTGATGTAGGACTTTACATCCATTATTTCCTTTTCAAATAAAAGCATATCAACAAAGTATGGTGGACACTTCCACATGAAATGATAACTGTCGTCATAGTAAATGCCAGTGCATACTAACAAATGTTTATAATAGTAGTAGTATATGAAATGTCTTCAAATACAGTTCAAACACATGAAAAGTCAACAATATAGTTCAGTGGTTAAATATACATTTCAAGAACTATAACAAACTCTGTCAGCATCAAGTGGCTTATTCAAATATACATACATATAGTTTGACACAATAAAGTTTGTAATTTAATTACTAACAGAAATTCTCATGAGTTTGCTTTCGTTTATCTTACTTTCACTTGCGAAGCTGATTATACAACATAGTTACCGGCTTAATTAACAATATGAAACATAAATCTCCTTTCATTTAGCTTGTTAGCGTTATCTTGATGGCCCTACTGATAAGCATGTCACAGTGGGTCGATTCATTGATAACCAAGCCTTTTGACAGGCCTTATCTCTCGGCCATGTCGTGTAACATAGTTAGCTGGTGTCGCATTTGGGTTAAAAATCGTGTGTGACCCTGGTCCCGACGGGCTAGTTCCTGACCCGCTGTGCCTCGGTACATACATAACATCAGGGGAGAGGGAGGGACAGGGGAGAGGGGAGATGGGGAGGGGGAGGCAGGAGGAAGGAGGGGGCGAGCAGTTTACAACTCTGCACTCATGTCATCCCTCACGCACTGATACCTTCTCTCACTCTCACTCCATTTACCGCCTGACCGCATACCCTTAACACCTTTAACAGAAGAACCGCCCACCGCACGCCCCCACCCCAGTTCTCCCACCCCGACACCCACCCCTACCTCACCACCTCCCACCTCCAACTGACTACCACCCGAACACCTCCCACCTCCACACCAGCACCTCCCACCTCCAACCCGCCACCTCCCACCCACCACCTCCAACACATCACCTCCCACCCCAATCCACCACATCCCACCACCACCCCACCAGCTCCCACCTAATAAAACACCACCTCCCACATCCAACCAACCACCTCCGACCCCCAACCCACCACCTCCCACCACCACACCACCACCTCCTACCACCACCCCACCACCTCCCACTACCACCTCCCACCTCCCACCTCACCCCACCACCTCCCACCTCCAATCCACCACCTCTCACCACCACCCCACCACCTCCCACCTCCAACCCACCACCTCCCACCTCACCCCACCACCTCCTACCTCACCCCCACACCTCCCACCTCCACCCCACCACCTACCACCTCCCACCTCCCACCTCCCACCTCTCACCTCCACCATTAGGGTGTGTTCTGTATTGAGTGGGGAGTGGAGGTAGGTGGTTGTGAGATTGTGGGGTTGGGGTGGGAGTGAGACGGATGGTTTCTGTATTGAGTGGGGGACTGGAGGTAGGTGGTTGTGAGATTGTGGGGTTGGGGTGTGAGTGAGGGGGATGGTTACTGTATTGAGTTGGGGGAGTGGAGGTAGGTAGTTGTGAGATTGTGGGGTTGGTGTGGGAGTGAGAGGGATGGTTTCTGTATTGAGGTAGGTGGTTGTGAGATTGTGGGGTTGGGGTGTGAGTGAGGGGGACGGTTTCTGTATTGAGTGGGGGACTGGAGGTAGGTGGTTGTGAGATTGTGGGGTTGGGGTGGGAGTGAGAGGGATGGTTTCTGTCTTGAGTGGTGGAGTGGAGGTAGGCGGTTGTGAGATTGTGGGGTTGGGGTGTGAGTGAGAGGGCTGGTTTCTGTATTGAGTGGGGGGAGTGGAGGTAGGCGGTTGTGAGATTGTGGGGTTGGAGTGGGAGTGAGAGGGATGGTTTCTGTGTTGAGTGGGGGGAGTGGAGGTAGGCGGTTGTGAGATTGTGGGGTTGGGGTGGGAGTGAGAGGGATGGTTTCTGTGTTGAGTGGGGGGAGTGGAGGTAGGTTGTTGTGAGATTGTGGGGTTGGGGTGGGAATGATAGTGGAGTTTCTATATATATATATTATGGGGTTGGGGTGGAAGTGAGGGAAGATGCATTCTATGTGTGGGAGGGGGCGGGGTAGTGGAGGTGGGTAGGTGATGGGGGGAGTGGAGGTGGGTAGGTGGGGGGGCAGTGGGGGGGGGACGTGGGGGGAAGTTGGGTATGCGAAGAAGGGGGCGGAATATTAAATGTGCCCTCATGTTACAAAATACACAAACAACCACAGAGGTGGGGCAGGGAATTGGTCCCCGGTGTAGTTCACACTCTCGACACCAGGGGTTCATTGTGGCACACATATTGACGAAGATGGCGCCACGTTCGGTGGAAAATGTAACGAGAGGCGGCGGCAGACTGTCATGGCTGGCACCCGAGATGTATAAGAAAGTGCATATAAAAGACCCCTTTGCTGCTTATCGGAAAGAGTAGCCTATCTGGTGGCAGCGGGTTTCCTCCAAACAAACATGTCAGAATGACCATATGTTTGACGTCCTATAGCCGATGATAAAAATCAATGTTCTCTAGAGGCGTCGTTAAGTAAAACAAACCTTCCTTTGTATGTAATGTAGCTGGTCATGTGACATCCGGCTGCCTACTGGTACCAACCGAGGCGTTCTCCCCTCACACCTCCACACTTCCGATTTTCAATAGGAAGTACCGGGGGAAATAAGACCTCCCAATTATCGAATAATAGCAGATGCACACCTGGCAGCATAGATAGCTGGTCTATGGCACCCAGCTGAAATATAAATTCCCACTGTCCTTTATATTATATCCAGTAAAACCTCCCTAACCGACCACCTCCACAGATCGACCACTCCCCTATATCGATCGCTTTATTTGCGTCCATACCATGCAAAACCATTGTACTGATTTGAAACAACTCCATAAAAGCACCACCTCCTTAAACGGACCAGTTAAAGTCGGTATTACGGTCGGTCGATTTAAAGAGGTTTAACTGTGCACACATGCATAGCTACATTGATCGATTGGTGTATGTTATTAAACAATTTTGTAAAGAATATAAGAAAGAAAAAAAGACATCTCCTCTCAGACCTATAGACCCCAAGCTATCCATAACGCGTTGTATGTTACGAGCGAATTGTGAATCACAGTCGAACGAATCTTCACAGAGCGAACAAAATGGAGGGCAGGATGCAGGACGGAATGGAGGACAGAATGGAGGACAGAATGGAGGACAGGGTGTTCTGTGTTGAGCTTGATTGCATCTCGGGTGCCTAGAAATGAGATTCAATATGCTTCGCCTGCTTGAAAAGACCTCTTCACCCCCCAGTGGGTGTGGCATGGAATATGTGGTGGTAGTCCCCGAACAGGCGCTGGTTCCTATATGTATATATATATATATATGTTTATATGCGTCAATATACTTGCGTATATAGCATGACAAAAGGTGATATTGTGTATGTGTAATGGGACTGAGTGAAGGATGATATATTTGCATATATAGTGCGATGGATGTGGTATTGCATATATTTAATGTGACTGGGTGAAGTGTGATATACACTTGCATATATAGCATGACAAGCTGACATTGTGTATGTGTAATGGGACTGAGTGAAGGATGATATATTTGCATATATAGCGCGATAGACGTGGTATTGCGTATATTTAATGTGACTGGGTGAAGTGTGATATATACTTGCATATATAGCATGACAATCTAACATTGTGTATGTGTAATGGGACTGAGGGAATGATGATATATTTGCATATATATCACGATAGATATGATATTGCATATATTTAATGTGATGGGGTGATCTCTGATCAAATACATATGTCTATCTTTTGTGACTCACTGAAGAGTGATATACTTGAGTATATAGCACAATAGAAGCGATGTTGTGTTCGTGTAATGTTGGCTTAAGCCGCAGTCACACCTTACTGGACTGAGTACTGGACACCACCAGACAAAGAATTTTCTAGTCCGGTGGTGTTCGGTATCAAAATGTACCGAAATGTGTCGAAATGTTGCGCTTTCAACAGACAAGGAACGTGCATTAACGAATAGCCACCAGACGATAAATGGACGATAACCGGATGATAACCGGATGACACCGGATAACAACGGACAAGCAAGGGTCAACCAATGTGTGAAAACCAAATGTCAAATGGACGGACCGGACACCAACCGGACACCAACCGGACAACAACCGGACACCAACCGAACACCTACCAGACTGATCACGGACACGCCAAAAACATATAAAAAACCGACGGACCGGATTCCCGCAGCACCATCAACGGACTCTGCAGGAAGAAAACCGGAGACATAATGGATGGGTAACGGACATGAACCGGGCGAAACGAACTAAACAGACTTAAAGCGGGCACCAACCGTATGTGTCAGTCCAGCTGTGTCCGGTACATGTTTTGTGCATGTTCAAAACTTGTACCGGACACCACCGGACACCACCGGACAGATAACGGACACACCGGATGCCAACTGTATATAAACCGTACATTGCCACATTTCACTGGACAGTGTCCGGTTTCTGTCCGCTTCTCCAATCCAGTACGGTGTGACTGGGCCTTTAATAATGATATACTTGCATGGCCGAGATGAAATCAAGCCTACCATGTTGGAGGTGAGGGTGCCATCATTCCAGTACTAAAATCTGTTTGTTCAGAGATCCTGCCACATCTCCTATGTAATACCCTACATGAAATTGATGGACTTTAACGGGAAAGCACAACACTGAATTCCATTTGACAGAAAACAGCTCAAATAGATTTGTCGGTTTTTGCGCCTAAGTCCTTGATATATAGACATATATGGTATGTCTTTGAAAATTGGGATGACAATGAAGCGGAAGCCCACAGGTGGAGCCTGGTGGCACATATGTGAACTAGACACAACTAGTGTGGATATATATTTTACATATATTTAGCCATTCATATGATGGTTAATGATCTAATTATTATAATAGAGACGGTTCGGGCGGCAAAAGGAGGCAAGGGACCAGTGAAATACAAGGAATCAACAGTTTATTCTCTCAGATGATCCACATATCGTGCTGAACGATATAATAGCCAATCACATATTATATATAATTATGGAATAATGAACAAAACCGTAGGAATGTAAAAGAATAAATTGGTGGAAGGTTTTTTTCCAATGTTTATCTCCCATCCACCCCCACCCTGGGGAGGGGGGGGGGAGGTAGTGCCTCCCGCTCCAGGTATTATTACATGCGATAACGGACTTATCACTATCCATATATATATATATATATATATATATATATATATATGCTGTACAAGAAAATATACAAGTATAATAACCCGGAATAGCCCTCCTTTCCCTCACCACTCACTCATCTCCATGGACTGATGGAGTCTCTCCTAGTATTCCACCTCTCCAGCCTCGCCAGCTCCAATGGTGGCGCCACCACCTCTGCACACTGTAAGTGTGACCGCCACTCGCTGTACCGCTGAAAATTATATAATGGGTATATCCATATATGTGTATAAATCTTCGGCTGGAGGTATTTGTTATTATTATGTATTATACGCATTTATTTCATTATGAACCAATGCGATATCGTCTATGCTTTTGCTCGAGCCTGCTTGCGACGGTGGCCACCACCAGGTCCAGGTACTTATCCGCCAACTGTGGCTGATTCACTCGCTTGAAAAATAAATGTCAGTACATGTGGGTACATATCAGTACATGTCAGTAGTTGCAAGTGGGCTGGAGAACACACATTGACGTAACCATGTGTATGACGTTCCACGCATGCGCGCATTCTCGGATTAACGCTTACAGTTTATGAGCCTATGTCTATAGACTCGCTGGAATTGACTGACTCCATGTGCACACATAAAGAGCGTATAAATAATACAGCGTTCTATGTCACGTGACAGCTACACGTGTCCTATTCACACCAAACTAAGGCCAAGTAACATTGTTAAAATGGTGATCGTCCCCGCCCGTACCTGAAAAATCGACTTACCTTGCCTTTTTTTTTCTTTAAATATTTTTATTAATGTGGTTAGAAATGCGTCGGGCTGGCAGCAATTCAACTTCCGTATACATCTTTAAGTCATTGGTTTAACTCGACCAGGGTTCGAACCCAGGAGTTCGAATCACTCTTATCCACACTCCCCCCCTCTACCTTTCCCCCTCCCCCTCCCTCTCCCCCCCTCCCCCCTCCCCTCCCCGCCCCCCCTCCCCTTCCCCTCTCCCCCCTTCCCCCTCCCCCCTCCCCCCCCTCCCCCCCTCCCCTCCCCTCCCCCCTCCCATCGAGTCTGGTTACGTATTACGTCTATGTACGAAAATCGCGGGCAAGCTGGGGACTTCATTTGGGTTCGCAAAGATAACATATTGATATTCAAACGGCTACTTTTGGTAGCATTAGATTGTTGTTTGTTTGTTTGTTGTTTTATGTCCCAGCAACACATAAGGTCATATCAGGACGGGTACCGACTTGTGACAGTGCACACTCATGGTGACTTTATAGTGCTGCCCCACTGGGAAATCAGGCCGGCAGCACCATGACCTGATATCCCACTCAGGCACATTATCCTGACACTGAGTTAACCAGTCCTTGCCCTATCCTAGTAATGCCGAGTGCCCGGGTAGCAAACGACAAGTATCAATTTTGTTAAGTCATTGGTTTGACTCGACCAGGATTCGAACCCACAAAGTCATGGGTTTGGATCCCCCGATCTCCCAAAACAGGGGACGGACACCAAAGACCCTATATTACTAAGACGGCTCACTCCCTATCTTTCCAATGGTAATGTAAATTTTCAGTGCCACCTTGTGGTGGGTTTGATCAGCCCGGCTGCTGGTTGGGGTTTCACATGTAAACACATATAATTATATTATACATGAGATAGGTAAGTATGAATACACATCAATATGAAATTGCTATGAACAAATACACATCATCATCAGCATCGCCATCATCACACATCTTTCACATTCGTATATACATCTTTAACCGTCGGGCTATTCCACCCCCGCTTAAGGCGACCCTACGTGTTAATATAAATAATTGTTTCCATGTGAATGACTTGTGCCTCCTGCAGCCGGTTGTCTGTCACCCTGCCAGCCTGACCCTTGACTAGCAATGTCCGTGGTGGAGAGTTCGACTCCTGACAGACCATTGGCAGAAGGCCCTTAATTAAATAAGATTATAGAGCAATCCAAATAGCAATCTGAAGTTGACCATAGCGGTTAATAATATAAGTCTGGAGGACAGTAAGGAATGCAAGGAACGTTCATGCCACTTCTTAGGAGCTCACCATTTTATTCTTACCTCTTACTAACAGAATGAATTGATCAATAAAATCTATGTTCTTAGTTAAATATAGTTCAACAGTGGAATGTATGTTATAAGCCAAATCCCCTCCCATATAATTAAGTTAAATAAGTTTGGAATTTCGACAATAAAATCCTAAATATCGGCTAAAACATCGGAGCGTGCAAAAACACGTCCGATGGGTCTGGGTCCGAACGCTCGACCTCCTATCGTTGCTAGGATAGTCACAATCGACGTATCCAAGCAACGCTTTACAGCAGGGAACCCAGCCTTGCAAATGTGGCAGTTGCGAGCCCACGCAAATAAGAGCAAAATACGTGCCCCCGTGAAATGTGAGCCCGCAAATAATCGGTCGAGTAGTCTCGCCCACTTCACAGCCTCCCCAGACGAACAACAGGAACTGATGTTCGTCTAAGAATGGAAAAGTGGGAGAGACTACCAGGGTTCGCGGATGTAGCAACAAATAATAAGCGTAATCGCGACCCCGCTTGATCCACGACTATATGGTGTGGAATGCGAGGCACTGCATACTTCCTTCTCGTTGTGTAATTTTTTCGATTTGAGACAAGCCAGCTCTCTGGTCAACAATTTCAGTATTTCACAAGAAATATGTTTGTACTTAAATTCCTTCAAAAACAGTTTTGAATCATTACTTGATCAAATTGAAACTACTAGAATCGACCTTCAATTCTGGTACCGACCCAACTAAAAATACTGACCCTGTCATAGCTGAATACCCTGCCAGTCAGTCTGGCAATGAAAGAAACTCCACTAGTCACTCGTCATCTGTACCATTGCACACCATCCAATATCACAACCCTTTATAACACTCCACCATTTTGACACTTGTGACCACACATGTACTACTAACCCCTGGAAGAAAATTCCCTAGCCCAGTTCCCGCGATGAAAGCTAGCTCAATATTTCTCCTCTACCAGTAGCCTATACCGTAAACTCATTACAGCCTCAAAAGTACTCTGGCTGGCGTTACCATAGTAATATCCCTATCTCAAGTCCGTATCACACCGTACGCTAAAAGTGAAGGGTATTTGGAATTCGCTACAGACGACGTTACCCTAAATGTATACAGCTCCAACGACAGGGTCCCCTTTCTCTCCAAAAATTCACACCTTGACTACTAGACAATGACTACTATACAATGACTACATTGTAACCAAAGCCGGAAATTCCCAAAGGAAGTCCGCTTTTGGTTTACACAAAAACAATTTCTAATAGGTTATACAACAGTTTACAGGCCTAGCTATGAAATAGCAGTGTCAACCATGAAAGTCAGTTATAGTAATATCCCTATCCCGATTTAGCCAGCAACTCTCAAAGGTGCACTCTTCATACTACAAGTACCATGGGGTCTGCATGGCACAGAGTACGAAGGGTATTCCCGAGCTATTACATCTACAAAATATCCTACGATTCATAGGATCCTCACCAGGGCTGACCTTGTCGTAACCTGATCGATCTGGGTTTCCAAATATCCCCCGTCATCCACATCACTCTTGAAAAATAACTTCAACGGACACCAATACCCGACTATAGTACGATTGCTAGTAACTAATGGAAGAAAATAACGTGGCCATTTCCAGGGTTGAAACCAGTTATTTCTCATCTTCCCCAGGGGAAGGAAATAACAATAGCCAGTTCCCACGATGAAGCTAGTTATTTCTCGGCTTCCCCCGTGTAGTTCCCGGACTAGCAACCCATCAATAGGCCCTATAGCAGAATAAAACAAAGGCTGTCCAGAACCCACTACGGATGACAAAACACAGACAAACAAGGCCACGAAAAAGTCAGCCTCGTAGCCAACACAAGACTACCTTTTTATTCTATGTATTACTACTAAACCACTGAAAACACTGAATTATCCATACCCAGTAATGGATTATCAAAGATTTTAAATACAGATTTATCGCACAGATCAAGCCCCCAGGATCTCAATGGGGGTGTGTGCCGTCATATCAATGAACCACTGTTACATAAAATGTACCATGGCAAAGCACAAAAGCCTGCATATACGCGTACATCACATAAAATGAAAGCTGAATCTGTTAAACATAATATAGCTATCTAATACGTGGTAGGAGTTACTATCCTTTAGTTTACATATAAATTTTAATTCTCAGACTACAGAGATAGAAATTTAATAATATACAATATACTTAATAAAACGGCACCGTGTAACCTTACTGATGGTCTGTATAATAATTTAACATGTGCTAACTAGTAATAGGACTGATGTCCTTTAAGTAAATATTTCGTCCTAGTGACAAGAATAACAATCCAAAACGCGATGATTTCTCAGGATGGCCGATAATAATGAGGGGCACACCCTAGTAGCGGCAATGGCTATCGCCGACGCACCACACTACCAGAAAAAAATTGAAATAGCTAATGCGGGTATCCAAAATTGGGTCCTAGTGTGGCCAGGGGTACCGGGCACACACTCTGAGGGGACACCCGCCCACTCACTCGGTTGTAAACTGATAGCGAATATATAATTGTTACACTAATCTGACCCAATACGGGGTCAATCACGAGCCGTGAACGTTCCGGCCGTGGGAGTAGATATTTAAATATACAAATACTTCAGCACAGTTAAGTTGTTAGCAATACAGACTTTAGGAAATGCGAACACACGAGGCCTCATAGAGGTCTCGCATGGATGTAATATAGCGACAATGCTAAAGTATCACATCAATGTTACTTTCTAGTGAAATTTGTTCTATAATAATCTGCAAAATTTGTTCTATAATGGAATTTGGAATAATCCCTACCCTTGCACACGACCAAACAGGACACCTTAATACTCTACTTGTAGCCCTAATTTATATGCATCCTTGTTAACATCTAAGCTTGTGTAGGTACCTGTTCCTTCATTTACTAAACATTTTGAAATACCTCTAGCCACATGGGTAGTTAGTTATACAGTAGCTCCTCTAGATGGTTCAATTTTGATGTTTAACCTTATAGATATTTATCTTCACAATCACCATAGCAAAAATTCATATAGTAACACTGGTAGTTACTTACACAAATTTAAATGGTTCACTTTTTATGTTCAACTTTATAGAATGTTTATAGTACTTGGATAATACAATTTAAACATATTTACACCTATACACACTTTGGTCTAGTGGTCGAGTATGAAGGGGATTTAATGTTTACATGGGAAAACCGTTACAAATACTTTACCTATAATAGAATTTGGAATAATCCCTACCCTTCCACATGACCAAACAATTCATATTAACATTTTACTCTTATCCCTAATGTACATGTATGATTAACTAGTGGTTATCCCCAGAGATCATTGCTAGTTACTTCTACAATTTTAAATGGTTTAAATTTCTGTTTAATTTGATTGAATGTGTATGTCTATTTCCCAATAAATTAGTTTTAGGTCTATATTCTAGAAAATTTTGAAAACCAAGCTGGTGCCCTCAGAGAGAAGAACCAGATTCAGTAAATGATTGTTAAGCTTCATAGTTTAGAGACATACATATTCAATGCTCATTTTGAATCAGCTTAACCGTGAAGAATATATTCACCAGTTCAACCATGAAGAAAATTCCCTCCGGGTGTATATAAAATAAATTTGCTGTCTAATCCCCTGGCATTAGTTGGACCCACCGTTAACCAACCTATGGCAATAGTTGGACCCACCGTTAACCAACTTATTTCCCCAACAACATGGGGAGCCACAAATAACACATAATACAAACATAACACCTATATCCACCATTTAATAATTTAGTCAAGTGGTTGGTTATGAAGAGGTGTCTACAATTACCTTAATAAAACAGTTAGAAATGTTCTAGTTTACACAGATAAAATTTTGAACATTCCTGTGTCCTTCCAGATGACCAAATATAAACATTTGCTATATTTTAGTGCCAGTTTTTTATATTTACTATAATAGGTTTACCAACCACAGGCTGTTTCCCTCCGGAACAAAGCAGCCTGGGGAAAATTGCTATTATTATGATAATTACAACAAATTGTAGACTGTTCACATATATGTTTACTCTCATAGAAACCTGGTTAGTTTTAACTCTATTTAAATTTAAGTTTAGGGTTAATATGTTACTATTTGATTTGGGGCCCCATCCCCTTGTGTACCAGTTTAACCGTGAAGGCTTACAAGGATTCTGTGGTGTATTTTACTTTTCTCTACCAACATGTATGATGTAATTATATGTTTGCAAGGGTTTTTGACCTATAATTCTAAATCTGTTTTTACCACAATGCCTAGATTAGTGCTTAGGCTCACAAGGGTGTTGTGGTATATTTTCAATTGGTTTGACCAACATGTAAGGTTTTAATTAAATGTTTACTTAGAAATCACCCAGAAATCAATAGGTTACAATACTCAATATAAAAGGTGCTCAAAAGAAACGCCAGCGGCCTAACTGATTCCCTGCTCTACAACCAATATACCAATAATATACCACATACAATATTACAAACTATATACAAATCAAGGTGTATTTTTAATGTGGTGGTGTGTGTTTTTACAAGATAAGAATATAAGTGTATCATTTAAATAGACCCCGCATATTGTATAGCCCTGTGAACCCATCCCCGTAAATAGAATATTCCCAAAACAATACCTAATGTGATGCCCTCCTCCGGAGTCTGTGGGTGGCCGCTGCTCGTCCTGCGAATCCCACGGTCACTGCTGGCTGGTGCTATTTGCGGGTGGCCGTTGGTCGCCCCGCGAAGCCGACTGTCACTGCTGGCTGGACTTGGTATTTGCGGGTGGCCGTTGGTCGCCCCACGGATCCAGCTCATATCCAGCTCGTAGTGTAGGCTGGATCGGCTAACCGCGGGTGGTTGCTGCTCGCCCCGCAAATCCAGCTTGTAGTGTACGATGGATCGGTTAACCGCGGGTGGTTGCTGCTCACCCCGCAAATCCAGCTCGTAGTGTATGCTGGATCGGTTAACCGCGGGTGGTTGCTGCTCACCCTGCAAATCCAGCTCGTAATGTATGCTGGATCGGTTAACCGCGGGTGGCCAATGCGAATCCCGCGAATCCAGCTCTCACTGCCGGCCGGACTTGTCAACCGTGTGTGGCCACCGTGAATCCCTATCTCCTCGTCCTGTCATCGAGCGGTTGATATGGTGTGTGCGTCTAAATGTTGTGTGTATGAAATATAGATAGGTTTACATTAATTAGAGTTTATATTATTATATTTATTCAGAAATACAAAGCATGTAGTTCACTGGCCTAATACAAGCACATAAATGAATTGAGCAGAGAATCAGGTTACCTAGAGCATTTTAGAGGATATTTTAGATATATAATAGTTTACTTTACCTCATTACATTATTATAGAAATTCAACCACGCACCCAGATAAGCGAAAATTCGACGGATGGACTATCGCCCTATGTAATCAGTGGTGGTTGGATATATAATAATTTACTTTACACTCATTACTATACAGTGACAGATGCATACTTGATATGAGTTGAACAGAGAATCATGACAGAAAGAACACAAGATTTTAGAATATAAATGCACCCATTTTACATATAGTCATTACAGTGACATACACCCAGTTACATACATATATATATCATGCTGTGTATATGAAACCAATGGTGATCATGACAGCTATTGGTGGCACAGCTATGCCTATGGTAGGCAGTTAATGCACAATTGTCTTTGTATTATTACTTTGGTGGGGCATATTTCTGGGTTTCTTGTATAATGTTACTTTTCAATTTAAATGTCTAGCACAGTAGAAGGCATATAATATATGATTTTAATAAAGAAGTAGTGAAATACACCCGAAATGTATATGCTTAAATAAATACAAGTTAACAGTAATTGTGGAACTAAAAGTAACATTAACCTATAATATTTAAATTTTGTGAATAAACACAAAACAAATAACAGTAGCAAACAGCAGTATTTAATAGTACATTAAAATTACTTTATATGAGTTGAGCATAGATTCAGGTTATTTAGAGCAATTACCATTTCTTAGATATATAATAGTCATACAATCACACAACTCATTCTAACTGTATTTATATTAATGGATATACAAAAGTCAACAGTAATTTTGGAATTAAAAGTGACAGTAATAGCTTAATAATGCCAGAAATATGCAGTTTAAACATAACACGACGAAAAACGGCCGAATAACGCCGATCTCGTCGTCATATTACTTTTAATGAACCTACAACCATTAGAAATCTATAAATATGAATAAAATAAAATAAAATGAATCCTAATTTTGGTTCAAAAGAAACATTAATGGCAAAATAATGCCAAAAATATGAAATAAAGAAACATGACGAAAACGGCCGAATAAGCTCGATATCGTCGTCATATTCCTTTAATATAAACCAAAACGATTTGGAATGCATAAATATGAATGAATATAACACAAATAAATCAAATGTGGGTTAAAAGTAATTTTAAGTATTACATAAATGCTGTCTGGATTACAAACCTATCAAGTATTCCAATCTTCGAACCAATACACTGCTGCCAGACGAACTGCAAATTGTGTACCAGTCGCCCAGCAACCGCGCTCAAGTTGTTGATGGAAACAGCCACTGACAGGCCTCTCTCAGTGCCCGCAAATTTCGCGGTCGAAAGTAAACGGCCGGAGCCTTGACAAGTCTGCCCGTGAATTGCGTGTGGATTTTATATTATTACAGCCCCATCTCAAAGTCCATTACTATGATGAAATAAATACAAAATATATCAATTTGGATGGACAGAAACATTAATATGACAAAATAAAGCCTAAATTTGGAATTAAAAGTAAGATTAATGCCAAAAAGAAGACAGTCTAATAGAAAAACAATGAAAACAACCGCGAGAGGCCAATATCGCCGTACCCTGCGTTCGTCATGATATTTGGTTTACTATAAACAGAAAGTCCTCCCGAAATGCACTAATTAGGCCAAAAATGTCAAAACAAACCCCAATTTTGAACTAAAAGTCATTGTAGTGCCAAAATTAAGACATCTAATAGACAAATCGACGAAAACGGCCGAGAGAAATTAATCTCGTCGTATCTCGCTTTCGTCCTTGTTTTTCATCTGTCAAATTTGTCAGTGATAATGATGCGACTTTCATGCCAACGCAAGACACCCCAGATGCACTAATTTAATAAATATGACAAAAATAAACCCTAATTTTGAATTAAAAGGCCAAAAATCAGACATTCAAATAGAGAAAAGAAGGAAATGATCATGAAAGGCCAGTTGTCTGGCCTTCAAGTCCTACCCTGCGTTCCTCCATCGGCGATCACTCACTCCTGTCTTGCATAATCCAGAGAACATATGAAGGTTACAGATGCAAAAATAAAAGAATTTGTACTACAATTTAGAAATCTCAATAAAATAAGATTAAAAGCCAGAACAAGTGGTGAGCAAAATAAGTGAAATACACAGTAATATCAGTTGATATTAGTGTTTCTTTAACTTATTTCATTTTCCTAATATATTTATATATATATACGCTTGTAAATTTAGACAATTTTGGAAATTAGTTTATGTTTACAAAATAAATTAATAGATGCCTAAAAGTGTAAAAAGACCAATTTTAGAGATTACATTAATGTATACTAAATAAATTAGTAGAAGCCTAAAAGTGTAAAAAGACCACAAGTAAAATTGAAAAGGTAGAGTAATAATTAAAAAACAAAAAACTAAAAAAAACAGAGCAGCACATAGCAAACCTGACCAAACAGTCTGAGATTTACTGAACTACTGCCGTGAAGCTCCAATCACGCATCATGACGTCGCCTCCACTCCGCGACGCGCTTCATCGCTAGGAGACACCGTAACAAATGGAAAAGGGCGGCTAGTTCAAAGCTATCTGCCTCGGGCCAACTAAACATTCGATTAGAACCGACCCTATTGTCGGCAGGCCGCAGTAGCTAATTTATTCTTTTTGTTTTAAAAACTGTAACTAAATATAACGTCCGTTATTGCCTTATGCCGGGGTAGCTAATCCTCGCCTATTCGACTCTATCCGTTCAGAGCGACACAAGGGTAACGTAGTTATTATGGGCAGACGCCAGACGCCTTTATAACCCACTGTGGACCTAAGGCTTGTAGCCCTCACAGCAAAAATTACTACGACTAGCCGCGAAAGAAAACCAGGAATACCAATTTAGTTGAACATTATTATTTCTCCATTATTAATGCAACCCCGGGTATTCCCTAAACCGTCATGGTATGGCGTGAAACCTCAAAACAGGCGCCGGTCTGACACTGTCAACACTACCCGAATAAGCTATACAAAAAAATAAAAACAATTTCTAAGCATACAGAAGTGAACTAAAAGGTATTACACTCCTTACTATCCTGGTCACGGCACCAGTTTAACCGTCGGGCTATTCCACCCCCGCTTAAGGCGACCCTACGTGTTAATATAAATAATTGTTTCCATGTGAATGACTTGTGCCTCCTGCCGCCGGTTGTCTGTCATCCTGCCAGCCTGACCCTTGACTAGCAATGTCCGAGGTGGAGAGTTCGACTCCTGACAGACCATGGGCAGAAGGCCCTTAATTAAATAAGATTATAGAGCAATCCAAATAGCAATCTGAAGTTGACCATAGCGGTTAATAATATAAGTCTGGAGGACAGTAAGGAATGCAAGGAACGTTCATGTCACTTCTTAGGAGCTCACCATTTTATTCTTACCTCTTACTAACAGAATGAATTGATCAATAAAATCTATGTTCTTAGTTAAATATAGTTCAACAGTGGAATGTATGTTATAAGCCAAATCCCCTCCCATATAATTAAGTTAAATAAGTTTGGAATTTCGACAATAAAAGCCTAAATATCGGCTAAAACATCGGAGCGTGCAAAAACACGTCCGATGGGTCTGGGTCCGAACGCCCGACCTCCTATCGTTGCTAGGATAGTCACAATCGACGTATCCAAGCAATGCTTTACAGCAGGGAACCCAGCCTTGCAAATGTGGCAGTTGCGAGCCCACGCAAATAAGAGCAAAATACGTGCCCCCGTGAAATGTGAGCCCGCAAATAATCGGTCGAGTAGTCTCGCCCACTTCACATCTATACATATTATATAGTGCATGTTTAACCAAGAGAACAGCCAGCACACCAAGTGGTGGGTTTGATCATTTTAATTACACAGTACAGGCTGAGTGACCCGTCTTAGTATTATAGGGTCTTTGCGGACACTCAACTCATTCGGCCATTCCTCCTGGTCCTGTACCGTTAAAGAGTGTGTGTGTGGGTGGGGGGGGGGAATGGAATCAGTTTGGCCGGTAAGATGTTAGTGAAATGGCCCCTTTCCCACCCCAGCAGTCATGGTCGCGGGTGGGGGTGGGGATGGGGTAGGGGATGGGGGTGGGGGTTGCACTGTCCACATAGCTTCTTATCGCTGCCCAGGTTTCCTGGACATGGCTGGTGGTTTGCGCAGGCGCAATTGCTCAATGATTTGCTTGCCGAAAGTCCAGCTCATCAAATATCCCTCCTTATTCACGCATGCGCGTGTCACACCCCAGCTCTGCCAATTTGGATTTCCACCGCTGTGTATAACTTACAGCGTCATCAAAGGCCGGTTGCTCTCATACCATGTTTATGTGGTGTGGGAGGTTAAAAATCCCTTGGGTCGGTAAAAGTGTAGGCTCGGGCTTTCTATCGACCAGCAGTGGAATGATGAAGACCAGTTGTCTATGAGTGAAATTTCCCCTGCTTAAGCAACTAATGGACCAACACCCAGAAGTGTGTGTTGGATGTGGATGCTTACACGCTGGGCGTACAGTGAGTGTATGGAAGGGGGGGGGGGGCAGTGGTGCATGCACAGGCGGGTGGCGCCCCCTAACGGTTCTGAGTGTGAGTAGGATGGAAGTTTTTAGGTTAAGAAGGCTCCTCCAGTCGATGACTGAGAGATGAGTTAGGGCTGAGGAGCAGATGGAAGCGGGCCTTATTATACTCGTATAATATATATATATATATATATATATATATATATTGAGAGTTCAAATGCAAATCCACGTAAACGCCAATTTAAAAATGGAGATAAACATTGGACTCAGACCTTCAACAAGTTCATTTTCTTATATTCCTGCTTTTCTTGTTCATTTTTCCATTACTTGGTGATCATATGACAAGTGGAATTAGTGGGAATTAAAATAATTTTCATGTAAAAATCTGTTATTTAAACTACATTTTTGAATTGGCATTTACGTGGTTTTGTGCCTGAATTCTTCATTATTATATATATATATATATATATATATATATATATATATATATATATATATATATATGATGTATGGCGTATTATGCGAGTATAAAGATATGCATGGGAATATTACTTATTATTATTATTGTTATCCTCCGTAAGATGCAACACTGTACCGGTGGTGCCATCTCGCCCACCTCACCTCCCCCGGATGTTGATTATATTACTATGTATGATTATATATAGTAATATATAATTACATACAATTATATATAGCTATGTATAATTATATATAACTGTGTATTATTATATATAATTATTTAATTATATATATAGAATTATATATATGGTTATATATAATTGTAAAATTGTGTATAATTCACGACACGGTGGAGACAGGAAGTAGTATACAATGGTTCTTTATTCATCAATTTCATGTACAGTTCAGGTTCAGGTCAATTTTTTCCTGGTGCTAGTCTGGCTATATACTGATCAGTCCCTGGGGACTTCAATCCCTGTTGATGTCAAATATGGGCCGGAACCGAACCCTCAACCCTTCCTGTTCTCATTATTAGTTAGAGGTATGGGTGGGTGGGTGAAGCAAGGTGGTGAAGTTGTTCAGTCAGTGCCTGGAGGAGTTTTGTGGCCATGGAGGCAGTTCAGTTTGAATTTTGGTCATGTGATGTTTTTGGCAGGAAAGTTCTGGTCTGGCTTCTCCTGTAGCCGGGAGGCGTAGATCCAAAGTTGGTGCTCAGTGGCGCCACAGAGGTGGGCGGCCGGTGGTTAGTTTGGGCATTTTATGCTAGGCAACGTCGGGTCGGCGTGTCAGTGAGCCCCGCTGCCTCCACCCCACAAATTAATCATGTTATGATAACATGCACAATTATGCATACTTATATGTAAATATATGTAATTATATATGACTATATAATTATGTATAACTATATACAATTAGTATAATCGTATATAATTATATAGCCATGCATAATCATGTATAATCATGTATACATATGCATAATTCGATATAATTATATGTAACCATGTATAATTGTGCATAATCATTGATTGATTGATTGGTGGTTGCTTTACGCCATATCGGCAGCATAGGCCATATTCACGGCGAGAAATGTTTGTTTTTGTTCAAACCATCGCTTTTACATGTAAAAGCATACAATCAATTTTGTGTCAATGGACACTCATGAATTATGTAAACTCACAATCATAATAGTTTCTGGTCAAGCTAAATACAATTCTAAGTGATAGTATTATTGTGTATAAATATGCATAATTAGATATAATTATATATAAGTCCTGCAGGCCTGTTCATTCCGTAGTGTCTCCCCCACCTCTTCCTTTATCCACATGGACAATGCTGCCGACACGGCGCACAGCAACCACCAATCAACCAATCAACCAATCAATCAATCCTTTCTCCTCCTCCCCCCCGCCCCCATATCACTGTGCCTTGTTTAATGTGTAGGATCAAATCTAGGTCAACGTTTCGCTTTGCACAAATGTCCTGCTTTCATCTGTGTTGACAGCCTGAACTCTCCTCATACACAACACATGTGGGCTGGACCTGGTTCTGTCTAAAGGTTGACACTTCCTGAGTGACAGTTGTAGGATTAATCAATTACCCTTCACGACCAAATCAATCACCCTTCATGAAATAAGATCAAGTTCTGTCCTTTGTTACGCTTTGATCTATCCAAAGTTGGTCCAGTATTTTCAAACCTTTTAGTTGAACAACCAAGCTGGTGGTACATCAATCCTATGAAGTTCTGGATAAGATTATATACTATTCTATGAGATGGGAAGAGGTCAAAACACATACAATTATATGCTGTATAAGAATTATATGAGTATAATAACCTGGAATTCAATACTCGCTCCTAACACCCACCCACCAGTAATCGGGTGGTTGAGCCTCGGACTACTCATCTACTGCTCAGGCTTAAGCTCCGACAGTGGCACTGCCACTCGCCTGCTCACTGTCCTACTCACTTACCTCCGTAAATGTATATATATATATATATATATATATTCATTTACACATCCATTCGATGTTGCTATGACGTAAAACAACAACAAACAAACAAAATATTTGAAAGTAAGATACACATCGATCTTTTAGAAAATAACTTTGATAGATCTAGTCACATGATTTTGGTACATCTTCCGTATGTGAGCAATTCTATACATCGCCAGTGTGCCTGAGAAACAGAGAACGAGAAGAGAACGTGGGGAAAATATCACTTTATTCCTAGGCTCAGTCTAGTAGGTCTTCGCTATGCAGGCGAGTGTTATTGTATACAAGTGTAACCTGGTTACAGAGGACCCCTACAAGCATAGCGATGCAGTCATGTACACATAATTAATATTTGACAGGAATTAAAACTTTAAAGCATCCGTCTTGATATCACCTTAGATGTTGCTAGGATGTAAAACAACAACAAACAAACTTTAAAGTATGGTTATGCTATCAATGGGCTTCCTGAATTCTAAAACCCTAAAAATGGTATAAGCATGGCATTATATTCAGCTTAGTTCCAAATTTAGGTTAGCGCATAATAGATGTTGCTAGGATGTCAAACAACAAACAAAAACTTTAAAGCATGGTTATGGTATCAATGGGCTTCCTGACTTCTAAAACCCTAAAAATGGTATAAACATGGCATTATATTCAGCTTAGATCCAAATTTAGGTAAGTGCATAATAGATGTTGCTAGGATGTAAAACAACAACAAACAAACTTTAAATTATGGTTATGCTATCAATGGGTTTCCTATATTCAAAAACCCCCCAAAATGGTATAAACATGACATTATATTCAGCTTAGTTCCAAATTCAGGTAAGCGCATAATTACAAGGGCGGCCATCTTTATTTCCTCACCTCCGGCAGTTAGCTTAGTGTGATTTTGTTTAATGTTTGTAAAATATGACTCTGGAATCCTCAATAAACCTTCACTGAAAAATTCAGCTTCCTCTTTTTTCCCCCCGAGCGGCCCTTATAGTTGTGACCTAATGTGGTTTACAATGTAATGTAAACGGCCAGAAGACCAGTGCCTCGGCGCTGAAAAAATGTATATTCTGACGAATAAACTGTTTTAGTAACAACAACAACAACAAAAAAAGCTCCCGGCCTATAATGGAGAATGATATCAACAAGATACATCGACAGAAAATACTCAACTTAGCTATTAGCGGGAAAATTATGCATCAATATTTTAGTGGGATATAGGGTTATATTCATAAGCTTTGGCCAAAACCATGTTGCAAGGCACAGTGAACAGGGGGGGGAAGAAAACACGGCAGACAAAGGAAGAGGTGGGAAGACAACATCAGGGAATCGACAGGCCTGGAGTTTGGCAAGTCTCAGAGGGCAGTGGAGAACAAGCGGAACAAATGGAGAAAACTGGTTGCAAAGTCGTCTGTGGTGTGCTAACGTTCCTCATGGTTAACGGATTGATGATGATGCTGATGTTGATGATAATCGAGACATGGTGCCAATGGAATGGTATCCCAGTGGGGCAGCACTATGAAGCTGCACGAGTCCGCACGGTCCCAAGTCCGAAATATGACCTTGTATATTGTTAGGAAGCAAACTGCCAGCAAACAACAGTTTTCACAATTCAAAGTTGCATAATCCAATGGTTTTGCGTTTCTGTCATTTTCTGAGATAAATATATTAGATTTGTCGTTATAATCTACCTTTCTTTAGTTTGAAGTAACTTTTATTTTAAATGGCTAACTTTTGAGATATTTGAATTGCAAACGTGCTTAATTAATTTTGGCAATCACGCCAAAACTGCGACACCATTGACTGGTGAGGAGTGCGCTGTGGTTGAGCCGAGAGGACGCCCTGTGGTGAGAGAAACAAATGGGAAAGCATGGGAGGAGCCAAGGAGGTGAGAGTGGTAGCTCGCACCCCCCCTCCCCCCCCCCCCCTCACCCCCCCTCCCAGCGGATGTAGTTTAGTATGGGCGAAGGGGTTTCGCGGATCTCCCATCTAAGAAATTTGTTTTATTTAACGACGCCTCTAGAGCACATTGATTTTTATCATCGGCTATTGGACGTCAAACATATGGTCATTCTGACATATTTCTTTGGAGGAAAACCACTGCCGCCACACAGGCTACTGTTTTCGATAAGCAGCAAGGGCTCTTTTATATGCACTTTTTCACAGACAGGACAGCACATACCACAGCTTTTGATGAACCAGTTGTTGACCACTGGTTGGAACGGAAAATAGCCCAAACTGCAAATGAGTCCACTGAGCAGGATCGATCGGATGACCCACACCTTCACAGGTGGACACGCTTCCGCCTAAGCTATGCCCCATTCCCTTTTCACTTTAAATATCTCCAAAGGGAGCCCTTTAAAATAAAATACTTTGAACTAAGGTAGAGTAGATTGTAACAAACGCGGTAATATATTTATTTAATCAAATATGACAGAAGCTCAAGGTCATCAGGAATATGCAACTTCAATATCAGATTATCTCGAAAGCGATTTCCTTCTGGCATTCTTTTCGCTAATGTTGTTATTGTCTAATAGTTTCTTCCATCGCCCCGGGGTTAGGAACAGTAAAGCTGCATGGTCCGATGAAAACATAACATTTTCAAAACCAAAACAATTATTTAGATTTTATTTGACATATCTAACTTAAATACTGATGCTCTTATTAAACATTTGTTTCCGCATAGAATGGAACACTCAGGTAGTTTAATTAAACCTGTTATTGCTGAAGCCGTATCAGAGCTTTGACATCCTTGCCAAAAGAAATTTAAGCATATTTGCATTAGAAATATCTCAAAGGATATCCATTTGAAATAAAAGTTACTTCAAACTAAAGTAAGGTAGATTATAACAATCAATTTACTATATTTATGTCGGAAAAATGACAGAAACTCAAAACCATCAGACTGTGCAACTTTAAGTAGGTCACCATTGCGCCACTCTGCATTTACAGCCCGAGGGATCTATTTATAGACATTGGGGAATTAAACAAGACAACGCATTTTAAAATAGCCGAAGGATAATTCAGCACGAGCCAGGGGGGGAATAATTTGAAGAATTCAGGTGCAAAACCACGTAGACGCCAATCTAAACATGTAGTTTAAAAACATGAAAATAATTTTAATTCGACTTTTCATATGAAATAGGTCTATGGAGCAATGAACACAAAATAGGAATATATAGAAATATACATTGGAATCAAACCTACAAAATAAGTTAATCTCCATTCATGGATTGGTGTTCACATGGTTTTGAAGTCTTCATTTGCTTTTATTTAAATGACAATGACAATGACATTGTCAATGACAATGACAATAACAATGATAATGACATTGACAATGAAAATGACAATAACAATGACATTGACAATGACAATGACAATGACAATGACAACGACAACGACATTGACAATAACAATGACAATGGCAATGACAATGACAATGACAATGACAATGACTGACATTGACAATGACAAGGACAATGGCAATGGCAATGGCAATGGCAATGACATTGACAATCACACTCACAATGACAATGACATTAACAATGACAATGACATTGACAATGACAACGACAATGACATTGAGCAATGTTCAAACAGGTACTTGGGTGCTCAACCCTGCCAATGTCAGTGTCCTTTTCGTACTTCTAGGGTTTTGATTCTGTGGGTTTTATTTATCTGTTTATTTACAATGCTTTTATGGAATTTTATGAGGACATATACTGACAACAACAACAACAACTTTCTGAGTTGAGATTCAGTGGATTGGACAGTTTCCAATGATATGAAAATGATCAATTTAAAGGAAGTATTACTCCACTGATTTCTAAACAAAACAACGCATGTCTGTACTTGTGTTTTGTCAATGAGACCATTCTGAAGTGTGAGTCACGTGACAGTGATGTCACTTGTCAATGCGTCTATACGTATTAGAACCAACAAAACAATCACTTTGTGAGATATGAAAGCTAACCCGGATAACCTAGACAAGTGGCCAAATAGGGAAGAATGTTGGGTTTGGGTTGTGCTGGTTTTTGTTGGGTGGGAGGGGTGTCTTGAAGATTTATCCTGCCTATCATGGATACGTCTGAATAGACTTGTTTTCACCATTAGACAGTTTGTCAATAGAAAGCCTGAGCCTACACTTTTACCGACTCAAGGGATTTTTAACCTCCTACACACACCACATAGACATGGTATGAGAGCAACTGGCCTTTGATGACGTTGTAAGTTATACACTTTGGTGGAAATCCAAATTGGCTGAGGTGATTGCATGGGGAATCAAACCAGTGACCTTCAGATTAGGAGTCTTGCTTATTCAAAAGTCAGACACTCTAACCACTCCGCCCTAGAGAACACCACAACGTCTTGGCAACAGCTATGGTCATATCAGGACTGGGAAAAGAGTAGTGGGTCCAGTCGGCGCATGCGCATGAGCATGCACATGCGCACACTTCGCACCCAGACATACCCCGTCCACCCACACACCTATATGAGACTCCAGTGACACTACTCCAGTGTTATCTGCATGATCCTTCAAAGCTCGCCACGCATTGGTTGAGGAAGTCACGTGATATGCTCTCCAGCGTCTCCTATTGGTCGGTTTCCATGTCCTTACTTGCACAGCTCCCCCCGCCCCACATACCACTTCAATCTACCCGGTACTTTCCCCGAAGCTGCACACACACAACAATTGGTTCACTGAGTTGCCACCAGGGGGCTTTAGATTGTTGATTAAATCAGGATTCTATTCGATGTGAAACATACATGCTTAAGGCACCAGCCCACTGCAGATCGTGACTTAAATACCCCGAGGTGGGAAAGCTGATGGGGAGGGGGGGGGTGGTGTGAGTGTGAGGGGGGAGGGGTAGGGAGGAGGTGAAGTTATGGAGTGGGGTGAATGGGGTGAGTGGAGAAGGGGAGGGAGGGGGTAAGGAGGTTGTGAGGTTGAGGTGAGGGGGTAAGTGTGAGGGAGGGAGGGGTAGGGGGAGATTAGGTAGGAGAGAGGGAGGGAGGGAGGAGGGGAGGGAGAGGGGGGATGTTCAAGGAGGAAGAGAGAGAGAGGGAAGAGTAAGGGTGAGAGAGGGGATAAGGGACCAAGAAGATATAGAGAAGGGGATGGGACTACAGGAGGGAGGTGGAAAGACAGAGGGAACATGAGGGGATTAGAAGGGAGGGGGAGGGGGATGAGTAGGCGAGGGAGGCGATTGGGGGGAATGCAAATGTTCTATTACTAAATAGGTGTACGTGACCAGGCGCATGTATGTATATATGAAGGGGCTGGTGGTGCCTGAGTGGGATGTAAATAGACATAATGGTGCTGGCAGGGCTGGGTGTAAGGGCACTCAGGGCCTGCCCCCTCCCCCTCTGCTAGGTAGGATCACCACACTCAGGGTCAAGGTTGGTGGCGGCTAGGGGGGGCTACACAGCTTGGTGGTGGTGGGCAGACCACTGGTAGCCATGGGGACCAGGAATGCTGGATCCCCATTGGTAGGGCCAAGAATGATTGTTTCCCATTGGGGGAAAAGGGTGGGGTGATACTCTACAATGAACCCATGTAACCATATAAATAATAAACGAGAGGGCTTGACTCTCTCTCTTCCTTTACCCTTTAAACTCTTCCCTTCTCTTTGTCTGTATTGGTTTCACTATAGCCTGCCTACACAACCACAGCTTCGAGCATTAGCCATTTTACAAAACTGGTGAACATGACAAGCGGATTATTTGAGTAAGTGGATTTAGCCATTTTACACTTAGATGTTGCCAGGACGTAAAACTCCCACAACCAATCAACCAAACTCTAGTTTTTTTCTGTTCTCCACTGCCCTCTGGGACTTGCCGAACTCGAAACAAACAGATAACACAACAAAGGATCACTTCATCGATCCGTGCGTCCATCACTTCTATCAAAGGCACAGGTAAATATGCCCACACATGATGACTCCTCGTGTCCTTACTATTAAAAGGTTCTATCTGACAAAGTGACCATTCTCTTACCCCTTTTTCCATTCCCCACATTTCCCCCTCTTCCATTCCCCCCATTCCCCCTCTTCCATTCCCCCCATTCCCCCCTCTTCCATTCCCCCATTCCCCCTTCTTCCATTCCCCTCTTCCATTGCCCCGTCTTCCATTCCCCCGTCTTCCGTTCCCCCCGTCTTCCATTCCCCCATTCCCTCCTCTTCCATTCCCTCCATTCCCCTCTTCCATTCCTCCAATTCCACCCTTTTCCATTCCCTTCTTGCATTCCCCTCTTCCATTCCCCCTCTTCCGTTCTCCCCTTTGCATTCCCCCTCTTCCATTCCCCGTCTTGAGTTGCCCATCTTGCGTTGCCTGTCTTGTGTTGCCCGCCTTGTGTTGCCCGTCTTGCGTTCCCCACTCTTCCATTCTCCCCTCTTCCATTCCCCCTCTTCCATTTCCCCCTCTTCCATTCCCCCTCTTCCATTCCCCTCTTTTGTTCCCCCCTCTTGTGTTCCCCCCTCTTCCATTCCAATTCTTCAGTTCCCCGTCTTCCGTTCCCCGTCTTCCATTCCCTGTCTTCCATTCCCCTTCTTCCATTCCCCATCTTCCATTCTTCCATTCCCCATCTTCCATTCCCCTCTTCCATTCCCCCATCTTCCATTCCCCCATTCACCTTTCTTCTCCATTCCCCCATTCCCCCTCTTCCATTCCCCTCCCTCTTCCATTCCCCTCTTCCATTCCCTGTCTTCCGTTCCCCTCTTCCGCTTCCCCCCTCTTCCATTCCCCTCTTACCGTCCCCCCCATCTCCGTTCCCCCTCTTCCATTTCCCTCTTCCATTCCCCATTTCCTATTCCCCTCCTCCCATTCCTCTTCCATTCCCCCTCTTCCATTCCCCCTCTTCCATTCCCTCCCTTCCATTCCCCCTCTTCCATTCCCCCCTCATTCCCATCCCCCTCTTCATTCCCTCCTCTTCCATTCCCCATCTTCCATATCCCCTCTTCCATCCCCCCTCTTCCATTCCGCCCTCTCCCATTCCCGCTCTTCCATTCCCCCTGTTCCATTCTTCCATTCACCCCTCTTCCCTTCCCCCTCTTCCATTCCCTTCTTCCCCCTTTCATTCCCCCTCTTCCATTCCCTCCTCTTCCATTCCCCCTCTCCCATTCCCTCTCTTCCATTCCCTCTCTTCTATTCGCTCCACTTCCATTCCCTCCTCTTCCATTCCCCCTCTTCCATCCCC
>CM059193.1:55271724-55288794 GCA_030323885.1 Branchipolynoe longqiensis | reverse complement strand
AATGACTTGTGCCTCCTGCAGCCGGTTGTCTGTCACCCTGCCAGCCTGACCCTTGACTAGCATTGCCCGAGGTGGAGAGTTCGACTCCTGACAGACCATTGGCAGAAGGCCCTTAATTAAATAAGATAATAGAGCAATCCAAATAGCAATCTGAAGTTGACCATAGCGGTTAATAATATAAGTCTGGAGGACAGTAAGGAATGCAAGGAACGTTCATGTCACTTCTTAGGAGCTCACCATTTTATTCTTACCTCTTACTAACAGAATGAATTGAGCAATATAACTTATGTTATGATTTAAATATAGTTTAACAGTGGAATGTATGTTATAAGCCAAATCCCCTCCCATATAATTAAGTTAAATAAGTTTGGAATTTCGACAATAAAATCCTAAATATCGGCTAAAACATCGGAGCATGCAAAAACACGTCCGATGGGTCTGGGTCCGAACGCCCGACCTCCTATCATTGCTAGGATAGTCACAATCGACGTATCCAAGCAATGCTTTACAGCAGGGAACCCAGCCTTGCAAATGTGGCAGTTGCGAGCCCACGCAAATAAGAGCAAAATACGTGCCCCCGTGAAATGTGAGCCCGCAAATAATCGGTCGAGTAGTCTCGCCCACTTCACAGCCTCCCCAGACAAACAACAGGAACTGATGTTCGTCTAAGAACGGAAAAGTGGGAGAGACTACCAGGGTTCGCGGATGTAGCAACAAATAATAAGCGTAATCGCGACCCCGCTTGATCCACGACTATATGGTGTGGAATGCGAGGCACCGCATACTTCCTTCTCGTTGTGTAATTTTTTCGATTTGAGACAAGCCAGCTCTCTGGTCAACAATTTCAGTATTTCACAAGAAATATGTTTGTACTTAAATTCCTTCAAAAACAGTTTTGAATCATTACTTGATAAAATTGAAACTACCAGAATCGACTTTCAATTCTGGTACCGGCCCAATTAAAAATACTGACACTGTCATAGCTGAATACCCTGCCAGTCAGTCTGGCAATGAAAGAAACTCCACTAGTCACTCGTCATCTGTACCATTGCACACCATCCAATATCACAACCCTTTATAACACACTCCACCATTTTGACACTTGTGACCACACATGTACTACTAACCCCTGGAAGAAAATTCCCTAGCCCAGTTCCCGCGATGAAAGCTAGCTCAATATTTCTCCTCTACCAGTAGCCTATACCGTAAACTCATTACAGCCTCAAAAGTACTCTGGCTGGCGTTACCATAGTAATATCCCTATCTCAAGTTCGTATCACACCGTACGCTAAAAGTGAAGGGTATTTGGAATTCGCTACAGACAACGTTACCTTAAATGTATACAGCTCCAACGACAGGGTCCCCTTTCCGAGCCGAGGGGATACAGGTACTGATGTGGGCCAGGCGCCCGAGGAGCTGCTGGAGGGCCTTCCGCGTCAGGGTGGGGCGGGCCAGCCAGCGCTCGCAGTCGTGAAGGACCTCCTCGAGCTTGTCGTCCGGGATGCGGAGCACCATGGCCTCGGTGTCGAGGTGAATGCCGAGCCAGACCAGGCGTACGGCCGGGGGACAGCACTTGTCGGGGGCGAGGGCCAGGCCGAGCTCTGCGCAGAGGTCCCGGAGCGCGTCGAATGCGCGCATGGCGTCGAGGTAGGAGGACTCACAGCCCACGAAGTCGTCGACGTAGACGAGGCTGGAGAACCCCCGCTCCCGGAGCATCCAAGAGACGGCCCCGGTGACGCGGACGCAGGCCGCCCCCGAGGTTCGACATCCGAAGGGGAGGGCTATGTCGACGTAAAGGTCGTCGTCGACCATGATGCCGAACAAGGGGGCCGAGAGGGGATCGGCCCTCAGCTGCCTGTAGGCCCGGGAGACATCCGCGGACCAGCAGAAGGCCCCTCGGCCCCGGAGGGTCATCTCCCTGCCGATATCCGAGACAGAGGGGAGGGAGTAGTGATGGGGGCGGCCCAGGTACTCCTTCCGGGGTATGCCTGAGTTGACGCTCCGACCGGGCGGGAAGGAGAGATCGACTATGATCCGGCGCTTACCGGGGGTCGACTTGGGCCGCGTCATTATCGGGCTGCACTGGGTCCATGGGGAGAAAGGGGGGACCCTAAAGGGTCCCAGGAGGGCGCCCAGCCAGAGCTCCTCCTCAGCGTAGGCCGTGACGTGGCGGGCGTAGGCCGGGTCCTCGCGATGGTTGTGGAAGGTGGGGGTAGGCGGCCCCGGCGCGGTGTAGTTGGCCGGGAAGCCAAACTCCAGGTGATCGGCCAAGGTGGTATCAGGGTGCCGGGCGAGCTCCTCTCGCCAGGCTCCAATGTTCAAGTCTGAGTCGACCGGGACTCGGGCAGCCAAAAAATTCGGGAGGCCCGAGGCCCGGGCGGCGGCATAGGCCGCCGCGTAGCGCGGGTACCTGGTCCAACCCTCCCCCGAGAGGACGGGCCAGAAGCCGTCCAGAGTGTGCCTGTATTCGGCCGGGGTGGGGCCGCAGGCGGCCGCGGGTGCCCATGATTGCTGCAGGGTATGGTCGAGGACCTGTCCTATCGGCTCGCTCCGATCGGCTGTCCCGGTAGGGGGGACGGGGCCCGCCTCGGTCACGTCACAGATGCCGCAGGAGGCCGGGCCGGTGGCGGTCGGCGTCGAGGCGATCTGGGCGGCGTGGGCGTACTCCGTAAAGGAGCGGTAGCCGGGTGTGTTTGGGGTGTCCGTGACGTCACTCGGGGAAGCCGTGGGGGAATCCCCCGGACGGAGGCGGGCCGGTATCGGCGTGCCCACGGGCCGGGCTAGCGGAGGGCCGGGCTGCCCACCAGCGGAGAGAATGACGTCAGAGGGAGTTCCCAGTGGAACTAGGCCGGGGAAACCGGCGCAGCCGCCGCGGTTCGTGACGTCATTCCGGGGGTATCCCAGGGGCCGGGCGGCGCGGGGGAGCCCGGGAGGGAAGCCGAGTGGCTTCAGGAGAATGTCAACAAAGGAGTTAGTCCGGGGGCGTGCGGGGGGGTCGAGTACAGAGCTCCGGCGGGATCGCGGAGGCGTGGGTGCCCGCCGGGGGTCTAAAAATCCGAGGGGGGGCGCCTGCCGGTCTTGTCTCTCGCCTTTTTGGAGTAGCACGACGCCTCGGAGTGATTGGTAACAATTTTCCGGACGTTAGCACAGTAGCCGCAGATGTGTGCCAGCTTCTGTGAACCGGCCCCGTGCGACTCGCCCTTCGCCGCCTTGTCGCAGGCCTGCGGTTCCTTATTCCAGGCCTGGCAGGGGGTGCCCATGCTGGCGCGATCGTACGAGGTGCGACCGTCCTGAGGGGCCTTCTGTTGGTGGGCTTTTCCCGAGTGGTGATCGCCCGAGGCGGCGGGGGCGGAGGTGAGGTGGCTCGCCATTGCGATAATCTCCACCCTCGCGGCGTTGATGGCCGCCGAGTCCCGCCAGCCGTCTGGGAGGCGGCCGTCGGCGATTCTCGTGAATATCTCCTCGGAATACCGGCGTACCACCGCCCAAGGGAGCGAGCAGTTGTCCTGGGCCACCATCTCCTGGTGGCGTGAGAGGGCCTCCAGGGCCGACGCCGGGAATGCTCGCTGATACTGGAGGCGCTTCAGGCCCAGGGTATACTCCTCCCGGGTCGCCTCCCCTTTTTTAATTGTTTTTCCCTCATCCCCCCTCTCTACGAGATCATAAGGAAATATATATTTGGAGGAAATACCTTTTTTCCTGCTGGTAGCCTTCCCGTCCGCCGCCGCGACTATGAGGCGCACCGCCTCCTCGGCCGATGACCGGGGGGCCCTTCCGTAGAGGTCGTGGTCGTGTTGTCGGTAGTCGGGGAGGCGGCGGCGGCGGGCCGTGCCAGCGTCGCGGTGTTGTCGGCTGCGGGGGCGCGGAGACGGGGAGGGCGAGGACCAATCGCTCGCCGGGCTTCTGTATCGGCCGTCACGTCCCGGAGCAAGGGCCCGCTCCCGTCTAGTCGCGGGGGCAGGGCTCGGAGAAGCCGGAGAAAGTGTCCGGGGTCTACTGTGGCGGACGCTTGGGGTCGAATCAGTCCTGTGGCGACGCGGGGAGGGGCGGGCACGTGGGGGTGACTGGGCCTCCGCCTCCCGGCTCGCCTTTGCGGTGGCCGCGGTGAGGGCGGCTGTGGCTTCCGCGAGCACCCGGGACTGGGCCGCCATTTCCTCTCTCCGTGTCGCCAACTCCTGCCTCTGAGTCGATGCGATCCGCTCCAAGTCGGTCCACTTCCTCTCGATCGCATCGATCGACGCCTGCATCCGGACGAGGCCGTCCGCCTGCTTCGCCCTCGCTGATGGCCTTTTGGGACGGACGGACTGTCTCGCCGGCGGGGTAGGCGGCATGGGGGGCCGCCTCACGGCGCCGCCATCTTGGGAGCCGTCCGAGATGCTCCCGCCAGCTCGTGGTGAGGTTGGCGGTCTCCGCGTCGACCGTTTCGCGGGCCTACCTCTCTGAGTCGTAACTCGGCGTGACGGCTGCATATTCCTTTTTTACGTGGGTGCCTTTTTAATTTAACCTTCCTGGGATCCTATGGGTAGATCCGGGAGTACGTGGGTGGAGACGGGTGTATTAATGAAAGAACCAGTTTGTATCGCCACTGGGACCCGAATGCAGGTCAAGGGAGGAGGGGGAAGGTAGGAGGAGGAGGGGGGGGGGGGCGTCCCGGGCTTCCCCCGCCGGATCAACCACAATTCTGGATGGTGGGCCAATCCATTTGCAAGTAGCAAGTTGACTGTTGTGTAGTGTGTGCCTTCAGAAATATGTGTACAGTGCACTGTGGCACAGACCCTTATAAACCAAATCCAATCCACTGTCACACCTATTCCAAGGGCATAAGCTCTGACACATTCACACTCAGTGAGCTCAGCTGCCAGTGAAGGTGCAGCCCAGAGAACCATTGGCAACCTGAGGTGTGAAAGCTTTCCTTGGCAGTTTTTGGTTAAAATCTGAGTGTTAAAGTGTCAGAGCTTAGGCCCCTTGCAATAAGTCTGAGATAGTGAGAGTGAAACAGACTACACATGGGTTAACTTACCAGTGACAAATGGAGGACCACTCTACAATATGTGATGCAGTCATCTCTAAATAGAGTATGTATTCACATATATAATTATGTAGTCACATATATAGGTCTCCATATGTATATGGGACACTCTCCTGAAAAACTGGCCTGAAGTTGTCACATTTCACATCATAAACATGTAACACGTATGGGTATGGAGGAGAGTTAAAATTTAATATTTTAATTTTTTACATTTGTTGGTTGCAAATGTAAGCTGGAAATCTCCCCTTTACATCTATGTAAAATATAAATTGATGAGATAAAAAATAAAGGTGTAGTCCATGAATAAGATATCTCTTATGGCAGTATAACATGTGCGTCACACGTGTAACACATGTTTAGGACACCACACAGTCTGCTTAATAAATATCTAATCAGAATTAAATGATATCATATTTAGAAGCATATTAATCGTGGCATAATATACAGAAATATCCAGTGCTTATATTGATAAAAAAAAGTAATTCCCAACCATCCTTTATTCACTGAATAATTAGTGTACAATATTTGTGTGGCATCCAGACACCACGGTTACACGTGTGAGGGAAATTTGTAATGTTATTTCTGAAGACATTCAATTTTTATTTTTTTAAATTTAAGCATGCATACATGTTAATACATACTTCCTCTTTGATTTGGGAACTGTTTTGTTTGATATATCAATGCAATACAAGATGTTAATAAGGATTCAACCACGTCCCATATGTCATGTTACAAATGGCTGACTGTAAAATGGTTTTTTTTGGTACAAAAACAGTTCATAACTAAAAAGACCAAAGGTGCACACAGTTTTATTTTATTTCCCTTATTTCTTTCATCAAATCTGAACATGAATATGAAAAGTATAAGGAAAAAAATAAGTAGGAAGGTTTTTATTGATGTTTTAAAATCCCATCTCATGCTGACCAGTTTTCAGGAGAGTGACCCATATATGTATACATATATGTAGATGTGAATGCATGTATATATAGACATATATACACATAGGTGCATATGTAATATTTATATATGCATATACAACTAGGTATATGTATATTTATATGTATACTCATGTATATGTAAATCTAAAAATGATGCCAATAATAATACGGTAATAATAAATGACAATAATAATGATAATAACAATGATAAAAATAATGATAATAACGATGATAATAAAAACAACAATATAATGATAAAAATGGCAATGATACTTGACGTTACCCGACCTGACTTTACCTTACCTGACTTTACCCGACCTGAATTTACCCGACTCTAATTATTTATTATACATATATATATATATATATATATATATCGGTATGCAAAAAATATATCTAAATGATGCACAACAGTCCCCACAGAACCTCCCCCAGTGGCAAGTGGAAATATATGAGTGGGCCATAGACCAGCATATACCCCCATGGTTGACTGGAGGTTCCTCTATTGTTTGGGAGTTATGGCTATACCAACACAGCACTATCATGGGCAGTTCATTCTTTATTTAGGTTATTCTACATCACATGGTCATCGCGAGATGTCAATAGTGGTCATAGTGACAGGACTTTTGGCAAGCTTGTCAAAAGTATTTTGGGTTCTTTCAGCTCCAATTACTTCAAAACTAGCCATTTTTCATCAAAATGACTCCAGACTAACTGATTAGTAGGTCATAACGATCAATTTGATATATTTATCTAAAAAATAAGACAAAAATTCAATCGCGATCGGACTATGCAACTTTAATCAGTATGGCTAACTACCCTCTTCAAAATAAAATTAAGAATTGCGACAACTACCACAGTATGTATGCATATACAAAAAAATATGATGTTAAATTATACCAATTAAACAGTGGCTACCAAGTTTTTTACAAATTATCTTAAGTGTTCTTTCTTTAAAAATATGTGAAATATAATCAGTGACAATTGCATTAGGTCAGCAACACCTGACAATTTCATACACTTCTTGTTTCAGGTTTGGCTGTCTGCTGTCTGTATGTCCTAACATCTGGTAGAAGACTGCTCCTACGCTGACATCTGGTGGAACTCTTGAGAAATAAAACATAGCATCCTTGTGTGGACAACTTGTGGAACATTTTGGAACTAATGAAGACTGGTCCTATGCTGACATCTGGTGGAATTCTTGAGAGCTAAAACATAGCATGGTTGTGTCGGCAACTTGTGGAACCTTTTGGAACTAAAACATGTATACCAAACCCGCCAAAATCATGTGGCCTTTTGTTTACAAAACCTGAAAGCACATGGCTAACCCCACCCAAAAAAAAGCATGTGGCCTCTTTTTTACAAACGTGATTTGCGCTGACAACTTGTGGAACTCTTAGGAACTAAAGCATGTTTACCAAACCCCACCCAGACAACTTGTGGAACTTTTTGGAACTAAAATATGTTTACCAAACCCCCCAAAAGCCCATGGCAATATGGCTAACTAACTAACATCACAGTATCCATATACACAAAAATATCATGTTAAGTTATACCTAATAAACAGTGGTTACCAAGTAATCACAAATTATCTTAAGTTTTCTTTCTTTACAAATATATACAGGTATAATCAGAGACATGGATTGAAGGCATGCGCACCAACACTTAAATTGGGGTTTACTGTGGTTTACCCCAATACTCTGGTTAACCATTGTGGTTACCCACTATGCATAACTGCCCTCTTTCAAAATAAAACTATAAATTGTGATAACTACCACAGCATGGTATATAAATATCATTGTTAAATTGTACCTAATAAATGCTGATTACCAAGTAATCACAAATTAGCTTAAGTATTCTTTCTTTAAAAATATATACATATAATCGGTGACAATTGCATTAAATCTATCTCTTGCAGCAACAATACAAAACTCATGCTAGATTTTTTTTTTTAAATTCAAAATCCATAGAGCAAATTTGAAAAGTTACCATTCGAATCAACCATTTTCTTGGCTATGGTTGACCGCAAATTATAACATTGCATTTATTCTGGTATCTGTAACTTTTGTATTCGACCTGAGACTCCGGGACTATATGGCACATGCAGGCGCAGGTGCCGGCACAGGTGCCGGCGCACGTGCCGGTGCCTCCACACGCGCAAATTCCTAAAAGGCTTTTGTAACAACCAAACGCACACCCATCTGGTCATTCGGTGAAACTTTTTTTGAAAACTAAAAACCTAGACCATATGACATGCGCAGGCGCGCACACACCTATCCAAACATCTTGTAGAACTTTTTTTGAAAACTAAAATATAACATGGTGGAAAACCACTCCTATACTGACAGCTAGGGGAATTCTTGAGAACTAAAAAACATAACAGAGGAGAAATCATCTGCCAAAATTCAAAAAATCACAAATACTCAATGAGCATTTGCTAGCGAAATACGCAAAATCCAAACACTCAACGACCATTCGCTGGAACCCAAACTGTCAATCATAATACGAAAATGGCACAATTCTGTTTACAAAACTCATGCTAACCCCCTCAAAAGCCCGCGGCCTTAGGCTTAAATCGCCCGCCAAAATTCAAAATTCACAAAATGCACGCGCCAATGTTTACAAAATTCACACCTCTGTTTACAAAACCCACACTAACCCCCTCGAAAGCACGTGGCCTTCAGCTTAAATCGCCCGCCAAAATTCAAAATTCACAAAATGCACGTGCGAATGTTTACCAAATTCATGCCTCTGTTTACAAATCGGACCAAACCCCCTCGAAAGCACGTGGCATTCGGCTTAAATCGCCTGCCAAAATTCAAAATTCACAATGTTTACAAACCCCCCACTAACCCCCCCAAAAGCATGTGGCAATGTTTACAAAATGGCAGCCGTTGTTTACAAACCCCCCCCACCAACCCCCAAAAGCATGTGCCAATGTTTACATTACCCCCACCAACCCCCCAAAAGCATGTGCCAATGTTTACAAAATAGACAAAATGGCCACCAACACGCGTTCGTATCTGTCAATCATCAGAATACTCGACGTTCATTGGCTGAAACCAACTGTCAATCAAAATAGGCCACGCCCCCTTTTGTGGGGGTGCACACACACACACACACCGTTCGGCCCGATTTTCAAGAAAAACGCTTTATAGTGTGCTAAACAGGGGGTACCGATACCATAGACTCAAGCATTAAGCCGAGAATGGCACTCGTGCACACATTATCTAGGTCACCCCCCCACACTTGACATAGTTTCATTGAGCCTTATTTGTGCATAGGCGTGACCTAGATACATAAATTAGCATAAATTAACCAAATGCGGCCTTCCTATTGGCTGAGAGAAAACACCCTCCCACCCGACGACCCACCCAGGATGGTCACATGACCAGAATACTCGATGCTGATTGGCTGGATTTTAAAAAAATCCCTCCCCATAGGGTTTAGTACGTCAAATAAGTCCTAGACTATTACTACTCATGGCAGCTGCCACATCTGCATCCCTGATTCGGGCAATGTTTTTGTATGCATCCAACCGACTCAGGCTGTTGCATATGACATTGTCGCAGGTGTTGATGTATACTGATTGTACCTCAAAATTATGTGTTATCAGGTAGGGGCCACGGCTTGGATTTCAAACTTCTTGAAAAAGCAAGACGTTTTGAAAAACCAAGACAGTTTACATATAGAAACAAATGGGGGTGAGCTGTCACAGTCTGCCACTACTTTAATATTGAGGATGGAACCTAACAAAATACATCATTAAAATGGCTATAATTAGCTCTTCAAAGTTTCTATGAAGAAAATGCTCCTGTGTATAGTATGATCATAATATCCCAATTAAAACTACATTAAAATTAAGAGATAATCTTATTTTGCCTATAACATTGTACTGTTTTTATTCTGGAATTAGTCATTTTTCCTGGTGAACCATCATGGTCTATTTAAACAAGTATTTTTCTTAGAATCAAAATCCTGGACATAGTTAATGAGAAATAACCAACAATATGAACAAATCATGATGAATAGCATCATATATGGCGTTACTCTAATGTACACAGGCAAATGGGTTGTTGTTTTAGCAGTCTACTACACAAGGATGGCCACTGGAGCTGGGTGTGGGTGTGAGGTGGGTGTGGGTGTGGGTGTGGGTGCAAAGTGGGATTTATCTCTGTGTGGTATATCCACCATACAGTATATGTGTATGTGCATACACAGACAGACATATACATGTATATATATCTGCATATATATATATATATATATATATATATATATATATATATATATATATATGTATATATAGGCATAATTATAAACATAGTGATATACACGCATGTATGTGGATATATGTGCATATATACACATATATACCTGTATATATGTATATATACACATATATATGCATATATATACGCATATATACATATATACACATATATACATACACACGCATATGTATATATGTGTATATATGTGTATATACGTACATATATACACATATATACATGTAGGTAATTATATACACACATGTATATATGCATATAGCTATGTGTACATATGTGTATATATGGACATCTATATGTGCATATATATACATATATGTATGGATATGTGGATATACTGGTACTGGTAGTATATTTTAGTAACACTAGACTTACCTGGAAGTTGAAGTATTACTAAGATTCTTACGAATCTACGGATACGAAGGTAAGGATCAGGGGAGAGGACAATCCGCGCATGCCGGAAGTAGCGTCAGTATTCAAAGTTGGATGGGAATAAAAACCTAACCTACTAAAATAAAATATCAGCGAACCTACCCAGTCCCCACCTAAGTCTGATTTTCTATTTTTGTTTATACTCGAGTAATATTTTTGTATCTTATCCTTAGGTGTGGGTAGGGTGGGCCCCTGATCCTTACCTTCGTATCCGTAGATTCGTAAGAATCTTAGTAATACTTCAACTTCCAGGTAAGTCTAGTGTTACTAAAATATTCTTACTTCATCTTCCGGATACCGGAACTTAAGTATCCAGGGAGAGCCTTGGTAGCATGGTTTTTATTATCCGACTCCTCCTCCGTTACTTCCTTCCTTCCTTTCCTTCTAAAAAGGCTTCTTCCTCTTTCGTCCGTCTATGCAATAACAATCTTGTCTTTCGACATTAGACATTGTTTCAACAGGTCTATTCACACTGAAACAAGTTCCAGTCCCAAGATTTACTGTTTCTGTGCCTATGGCTTTATTACCTTGTTAACCACATGTCAATCAGTAAGTTGTCAATATGCTTGAATTATTTATCTTATCTTTAACGAACACACGTCTTAACTCTGTCTATTGTTTCTCAGTAACAGTCTTTGAACCTCTCCTGGGTCTTCAATTGTTTTATGATAGTACTTCGCGAAGCTCTTACTATCCCGCCAGGACGCGTTCCGCATTATGGCATTCAAACTTGCTCCTAGCGCTTTTGCTGATGATGCCGAAGCCCCTCTAGTGCTGCGACCCTTGTACTTATCCGTGTTAATACCTGCCAGGTTCATTGCACACAGTGTCCACCGAGCCAACGTTGCTCTACTTATGGATCCATGTGGCCCAATATAGGAAATCAGTAATTGTTTGTTCTGTTTCCTTATAGTTTCCGTTCTTAACAAATAATTTTTAACAGTTCGTACCATACACAGTCTACTATCTTCAGTATAAGTGTGGAATCTTATAGAGTCCAATGGTTGACCCAACTGATTATGTTTCAATAATGTCTTCATTTTAAACACCACTGAGCTTTCCTCAAACCTCATTCTGTCTAACATCAGGCTTAAAATAGTTTGCCCTCTTTGTGAAGAAACTAACAACAATAACAACGTTAACTTATAGGATAATAATTTCAGGCTTAGTACCAAATTATTCCCTAAACTCTTAATCCATTCTAGTATTATGTTCACACTCCAATAACTATCATATCTCGGTTGTGGCGGTCTCCGCTCGTGGCAACTTTTGCAAAACCACCTGACTAGATAGTGTTCCCCAACAGTGCCCCCATCTTTCCTAGGCAAAATCACGCTTAATGCACACATGGCCATATTTATCGCTCCATAACCTACTCCTGTTTCAAAATACATTCTCAAGTATTTCAGAACTTCTGCTATCTTAGGGTTTTAAACACTGATTCCTCTCTCTATGGCCCAAAGTGCCCATTTATTAATATGCGTCGTATACCCCTTCTTCGTAGATTTTCTTCATGTATCTTGGAAATAGCTGAGAGTTTTATTATCTATGTTAAACCCTTCCAAGGTCCTAGCTAAAAGAGGTACGCCTTTAATTTTATATCTTCTAGACTTTGCCGTACCCCCTCGCCACTTGGGTTGCCTGCTCCACTCAGGTTGCCAACTTGCCTTGGGAACGCCATCTCTTCCTTTGCTTCCTGTCTTATCAACGCGTGCCATGGTTGCGCCGCCCAATCCAGAGCCACCACTATCGCCTTGGGCCGGTCCCTGCCGATCTTTCTCACGACCCTGGGTATCAGGCTGAATGGTGGAAAACAATATATAAACATATTTTCCCACTTGAATGAAAACGCATCTGTCTTCCAATTATCTGGTTCTGGCTCCCAGCTTACATACTTCCCCACTTTCGCATTTAGTCTTGATGCAAACATGTCTATTCCTGGGGTTCCCCACTTACTACAGATTTCTTCAAAAATGTCTTCATTTAAGCTCCATTCTAACTGATCCCTGAATTTCCTGGATCTCAAGTCTGCTAACACGTTAGCTACTCCTGGAATATGAGTAATAGACAGCCAGTTTCCATGTTCCTGGGCCCATTCCCATATTCTAATTGTTTCAACCAAACAATTTTCCGACTTGGTTCCTCCCATGTTTTTTCCATACGCTAATGCTGTAGTATTGTCTGTCCTCACTCTTATATGTATATTGTTATACCTACATAAACTCTTTAACCCGAAATAAATCACTCTCAGTTCTAGCACATTTATATGCATTAGCTCATCTGGGTGCCATCTTCCACCCATCTCCTCTGTCTCAGTATGCGCTCCCCAGCCTGCCTGTGATGCATCTCTGAATAATTCCAACTGTGGATCTTCCCTCCTGATCATCTTATAATTGTGTATGTTCTCGCTCCACCAGCTAATGTCTGCCATACCTTCCTGCGAAATCCACATCTCACTTTCAAAATTCCCCTTGCTTCTCTTGAGGGCCTTAATCTTATCTCTTTCAAGACTCTTGAAGTGTACACCTGCATACTCTACTCCCTGCGCGTATGCTACCATGAGCCCTACTAGTCCCGCTATTGTTCTAATCTTGTGGGTTCTTTCCCCGAGAACCTCTCCTATGACCTCTAGCATCTTAACCTTTTTCTCTACCGGTAGTCTTATCTGCATTGTTACCGAATCCAACTCGAATCCCAAAAACATCAAAATGTGCGTAGGCTCCAGCACCGACTTTTCTAGGTTAATCTTAAACCCCAACTTCCTAAAGCTGTTTCTTAACTCCAAAATTGCTTCCCTGCATTCCTGTTTTGTTCTACCTATCACGAAGCTATCGTCCAGGTAAGGGAATCCTATAAACCCTTTTTCTGCTAAATCTGCATAAATTGGCTTTAACAATTTTGTAAAAATACGTGGCCCCGGTGACAGGCCATTCGGTAATACTTGAAACTCGAGTAACTTCTTTCTTGTTCGAAACCTCAAATATTTCTTATGGGTTTGTAAAATTGGCACTGAATAATACGCATCTGTCAGGTCTGCACTCGCCATCCAACTGCCGCGTTCTATCAGATCTAGCGCTGTTTTTAAATTATACATCTTGAAATGTTCATAGCTTACTATTTTATTTAGTTCTGTCAGGTCCAGAATCATTCTAAATTTTCCATTAGGTTTTGGTCTTAGAAAGATATTTGACACCCATTGATTGGGGCATTCCTCTACTACTTTTAAAACTCTCTTTTCAATCAACGATCTTACTTCTTCATGTACAAATCTTTTTTCCCCCTCCTCCAATTTAAAAGGAAAGGGCTCCCTTAACTGAACTGGTGTCCTAATGAAAGGTATCGTCAACCCCTCTACACATTTTAAAATCCATTTATCTGACGTTAATTTCTTCCAACTGCTCAAGAAATTTACTATATTACCTGCTATAAACACTACCTGTTCATTATAATCAGTACTAAGTAATGCATTTCCAGGTTTGGTTCTTAACTCTGAGTTACCCACCTGGCTATGATAGCTCACTTCTGAAAACCCCGACCGGAGTTCCCTCTACCTCTTGCACCTCTTGCCCCCGACGGGACATTTCCATACTGGGCGTAGTCATCCGACGTTCTGCCAAAGTGCTTTTCTGGCCCTTGCTGTCTTGTGCCCCAGGAGGACGTCAGTCTTCCTCCTCTGTGAGGTCTGAACCTGCCATTTCCCCTTCTAGGGTAAGGAGCCCCGTAGCTCCTTGCCTGGTTATCTTGGAAAAATCTTCGTTTCCCTCTGTACTGTCCTGATGTCATACAGGTATCTGAGGCTCGCACTGACTTCATCAATTGTCTGTTCTTCTCACCGAGATTATCTCCCAACAGATACTCTGATGGTTCTGGTAAATCTCCATACACATCTCTTTTCTCTTTTATGAATTCTTTTCACAACCGTGAATACACTACCTTCTTAACACTGGCCTTTCTGTCGAGTCTTATTTGACTATGAGTGCAAACCAACAGTCTAATCGCGTTCAACATGTGGATCGCGTGTCCATTTAGCTCAGGATCCGCCGAGCCCCTCTGCAGTATAATATCCATTACCGGCGCTATCGCTCTCAACGAGCCAACAACTCCCTTCGTCGCCGTCAACAGTGAGCACTCACCATCTTTCCTGCCTTCAGCAAAGCGTATCTCCTCATTTAATGCCTGCACCTGTGCCGCGGAACATCTCGTAATCCTGTGTACTGTCTTGAAATCTCCCGTATTGTCTTAAGTGGCTTTGGCCCACTACCATTGGGACCTTCCTAGTAATGATTGGTAACTCCTGCCATCGATTCACTAATCACTATCTTCTGCGCCACCGGTTTCTTCACTGCCTTATATATTTCTTGTATTTCAGTTATCAGAGTACCCTCATGTAGGCCCGTATCTAATTTAAACTCTCGTCGTACTTTTGTTTTTGCCGTAGTTGCTGTTGTTGACAATGTTTTCGATGTAGGTACCATGGCCGGAACTGTCTCCAACTCCGCCACTGTCACTTTTGGCTTTGAGGGCGCCTTAAACTTGCCAAATGGTGAAGGCTTCCTGAGCGTCTCCGTCACTACTTGCTTCTCGTCATTCGCAAACCCCGCTCTAAGCAGGTTCAATTGGTCATTCATGTTTATCACACTCTCAGAATCACCATCGTCTTCCTCACAATACGCGTAATCATCATCATCTCCTGTGTCGTAAAACGCATCGTACTCCACTTCATTAGACGGCCTGTCACCCTGACCTAAATATGACGTGTCCGTCGCCATGGCGTCCATTTGCCAATCTCTCGAACGTTCCAATTCCAGTCTCTTCTGCTCCGCTTCCTTCGCTTCATTCCTCATTTCCACCAAATCTGCGAACATTTTCTTGAACTCTGACATATCAGGCAAGGTATCCGAGCTCGTAGAAGCCATCGGAGTATTTTGTTCAACATTTTTAAGCCGTTGTTTAGCTTTTGCGTCCAAAGGCGCCAACTTCTTCTTTTGTTTTACTTGTTTCGTACGCGGACAATCCACCGATTCAGACTCCGACCCACTTAAACTGTGAACAGCAGCTTTCACAATTGTCAGCTCTTCAGTAGTCATCATATGAGCCATCACAAAACCCCGTATAGAATCTTGCCTTAAGCGACCACACCGTTTACTCGTCACGTAATTGAGTTATGCGCGTTCGTTCCGGCCGAGAGGTGAATAGCACTTGCTCTCGCAGTCAATGTTCTGTAACGACACGCGTTAGAACTATCAGTGAAGGCATAATCATGAATCAAAAAAACCTCAACACATAAAGCAACAATCATCCACCAATATTTCACCAATTTTCATCCACCAAAAACACTGGTTCCTACCAAGAAACCTACCTTAAAACTGTCCTCCTCCAACTCGTACTGGCTCCACCGCTGCCGAGTTGCGTACTGACGCTACTTCCGGCATGCGTGGGATTGTCCTCTCCCCGGATACTTAATGAGGGTCAGGTAAAGTCGGTTCAGGGAAAGTCGGGTCGGGTAAAGTCGGGTCGGGTAAAGTCGGGTCGGGTAAAGTTGGGTCAGGTCAATTTGTGTCGGGTGAACTCGGGTCAGGTGAAGTCGGGACGGGTGAAGTCGAGTCGGGTGAAGTCGAGTCTCGTGAAGTCGAGTCGGGTGAAGTCGAGTCGGGTGAAGTCGAGTCGGGTGAAATCGGGTCGTGTGAAGTCGGGTCAGGTAACGTCGAGGCGGGTAACGTCGAGGCGGCTAACGTCGAGGCGGGTAACCTCGAGGTGGGTAACATCGAGGCAGGTAACGTCGAGGCCAGTAACATCGAGGTGGGTAACGTCGAGGTGGGTAACATCAAGGCAGGTAACATTGAGGCGGGTAATGTCGAGGTGGGTAACGTCGAGCCGGGTAACGTGTAGTCGAGTAAAGTCGGGTCGGGTAAAGTTGTGTCGGGTGATCTCGGGTCTGGTGAACTCGGTTTGGGTGAACTCGGGTCAGGTGAAGTCGGGTGGGGTGAAGTTGAGTCGGGTGAAGACGAGTCGGGTAAAATCGACCCGGGTACAGCCTAGCCGGGTAAAGCCGAGCCGGGTAAAGCCGAGCCGGGTAAAGCCGAGCCGGGTAAAGCCGAGCCGGGTAAAGCCGAGCCGGGTAAAGCCCAGTCAGATAACGTCGAGCAATGTCGAGTTAGGTAAAGGCATATTTATTAATATTGATATAATTATGCATTACAAAAAAAGTAGTAGGACATACCTTTAAAAAAAAGTATTGCAGTTCCAAGATTGATTGATTGGTGGTTTCTTTACGCCGTGTCGGCAGCATAGGCCATATTCACGGCGAGAATTGTTTGTTTTTTATTCAACCATCGCCTTTACATATAATGTAAAAGCATACAATTAGTTAGGTGTCAATAGA